>JAVSBV010000001.1:38073-48159 GCA_033117975.1 Parotocinclus spilosoma
ACTTTTAAACCTTTACATTTTTAAGTCCCCTAAAAGTTAAATTGTTTTCACCCTTAAATGTTACTTTTAAACCTTTAAATTTTTAAGTCCCCTAAAAGTTAAATTGTTTTCACCCTTAAATATAACTTTTAAACCTTTACATTTTTAAATCCTCTAAAAGTTAAATTGTTTTCACCCTTAAATATAACTTTTAAACCTTTACATTTTTAAATCCTCTAAAAGTTAAGTACCTTACTTAGTAGCTGAGGAGCTACTGAAGATTTTAAGAATGTAGATTCTCAATTTAGAGTTAAAAAAAACTTTAAGATCGAATTCTGGGCCGTTAATAGCTTTGCTAGACCTTTAAAAATTCGAATTATACTTTAGGTCTTCCTGTTTTATCTTTAAGATTTTAGATTCTTATCGTAGAACCTTCAAATTTTAAACACAGACCTTTATGTTAAAACTTTAGCCGTTTTGCTACACCTTTATTGTCTTACTTAGGTTATTAGGTCTGTCTGAAGATGTTTAAATTCTACTTTCATACTTTAGGTCTTAAAATATAGGTCTTTAGATTCCAATTTTAGGTGTTTTATATCCAAATTTTAATAATTATGCACTGTAGCTACCTTAGAGTTTTATTTTTAGGCTTTTAGATTCTTATTATAAACCCTTCTAGTTTATATGGGCCTTTAATCGTAGGCCTTTATATATTTAAACTTTACACGTGTCTTACTTAGCTTATAAGGTCTTTTAGGTTTTAAGTCTCATTTCTGAACCACCAAAGTTTTTTTATGTCTTTAGATCCTAATTTTAGTCATTATTTTTCATTAAGTTCCATTTACAGGTTTTTAGATCCCAGTTTTAGTTAGTCAGCTAATTTGGAAAAAAAATAATCTTAATATTTACAATTGAGGAATATCAGTGATTTATGAATGTGCAGTTTTTTATATTTGAAAGTTTTAGAATATATATTTCTGTCCTTAAAATATAACTTTTAAACCTTTAGTGGCCACAAGACTTTTAAAATCTGAAAAAAAATCAATCTTAAAGAGTTATTTTAAGACTTTTTAAAGACTACTTTGGATCCAAATTGTATTCTTTATGCACTGTAGCTCCTTTAGACACTTTAAATTCTTAAAAGTTTAAGGTTTTTAGATTTTAGAGTTGTACAATAGACCTCAAAATATAACTTAAGTTGCCGTTAAGTGGCTTTAAATCCAGAAAAAGCAATCTTAAAGAGTAATTGTAATAGTAAAAGTCTTAGGAATCTTAAAATTAAGGCTTTTAAAATCCATAATAGTTAAGGAGCTTATTTAGTAGCTGAGTAGCTTATTATTTATAGCTTTAATTTTTTATTTAGACCCCTAAATTATGATTGTAGCGTTTAAATAGTACTTTTTAAATCTTTAGGAAATTAAATTCTGATCTGTTAATAGCTTTGCTATATCATTTAAAATCAAATCATACTTTAGATATTTATGTTTTATTTTTAGGCTTAGATTCTTATCATAAACGCTTTTAGCTTATACAGGTCTTTAGATTTTAATCATAGGCCTTTATATTTAAACTTTACACGTTGCGCTGGATCTTTAGTGTCTTACTTCGGTTATTAGGTCTTTTAGGTTTAAAGGTTTTTAGATTCAAATTTCAGACATTAAGTGTAATTTCTAAACCCCTAAACTATTATTTTTTTATGTCTTTATATCCTAATTTTAGTCATTATTTAAGTAGTTAAGGGGCTAATTTAAAAGCTAATTAAATATTTTCTTAGTAGTAAAAATTCATCTTAAAAGTAAAAATTTTAGGAATCTTAAGATTAAGACTTTTTAAAATCCATAATAGTTTTAAGGAGCTTATTAAGTTTATTATTTATAGCTTTAATTTTTATTTAGACCCCTGAATTATGATTGTAGAGTTTAAATAGTAATTTTACATCTTTAGGAAATCAAATTGTGGGCCGTTCATAGCTTTGCTAGATAATTTAAAATCAAATCATACTTTAGGTTTTTAGGTTTTATTTTAAACACAGAACTTTATATTCAAACATTACACGTTCTGCTGGATCTTTAGTGTCTTACTTAGGTTATTAGGTCTTTCAGGTTTTTAGATTCTAATTTCAGACATTAAGTCTCATTTCCAAACCCCTATTGTAATATTTTTTTTATGTTTTTAGATCCTAATTTTAGTCATTATTTTCCATTAAGTTCCATTTTCAGGTTTTTAGATCCCAGTTTTAGTTAAGCAGCTAATTTAGAAAAAATAAATCTTAATATTTATGTTTAAATAATATCAGTTATATATGATTGCACATTTTTTTCGATTTTAAAGTTTTAGAATATATATTTCTGACCTTAAACTATAACTTTTAAACCTTTAGTGGCCAAAAGCCTTTAGTGGCGACTTTTAAAATCTTAAAAAAATCAATTTTAAGACTATTTAAAGACTACTTTGTATCCAAATTGTATTCTTTATGCACTGTAGCTACTTTAGACACTTTAAATTCCTAAAATTTTATGGTTTTTAGATCCCAGTTTTAGTTAGGCAGCTAATTTAGACCAGTAAAACTAATTTTAAATTAATATTCAGCTTTGAGACAATCATATATGAATGCGCATTTCTTAGATTTTAGAGTTTTAGAATAGATTTTTCTGACCTTAAAACATAACTTTTAAACCTTAAACTTTAAAATCTGAAAGAAATTTTAGTTATTTTAAGACTTTGTAAAGACTTCTTTCAATAGATTCAAAGATGTTTAAGTGTAACAGTTTTTAAGACTCCTAAGAGTTAAGGAGCTTATTTATCAGCTGAGTAAAATATTTATAGCTTTATTTATTATTTAGGACTCTAGATTGCCATTTAAATAATCTTTTAAAAACATTTAGAATGAAATTCCGTGCCGTTAATAGCTCTGTTGTCGCCATTTTTAAAACCAAATCATAGTTTATGACTTTATTTTAGAATCCAATTCCAGACTTTACGTTGCTTCGTTAAACCTTTAAGTGTTAATTTTAGGATGTAAGATTCTAATAATGGTGATTAAGGAGCTGTTTTAGTTCTAGAGCTTAAAATAAAACACTTTAGATTCCATGTTAGGATTTTAAGGGTCGTTTAACATTTTAATGTGTAGTTTATTTAAAAATACCTCAGTTTAGAACTGCAGACTGTTTATATAAAATCTGAAATCTTTACATTCTAATTCTCAGACTTTAGTAGGTTGTTTGAAATTTTAGATACTAATTTTATCGTTAAGTTCTTAGTAACTTCTCTTTCTTTAAGATCTTTAGGTTTTTACATTCTTATTTAACTTAAATGAAGTTCTCTAGGTCTGTAGATTTTAAATGTGAAATATATATATTTTTTTTTACTTTTAGCAGCTACTTAAGACCAGCCAAATCAACTGACACGTCTTTGTATTATATTAGGATCTTAGCAGCTTAATCAAAGCTTCATTTTATGAATGCAGGTCTTTAGAGACTATTTTTGACCCTTTCGTGTCTCATTTTTAATTGTAAGGTCCTAATTTTTACACCTGTAACTTCCAGCCTTTTTATTTCTTATTTTTAGGTATTTATTTTTGGTATAATGTTTGTTTACGGACTGTAGAATTTATGGTATTTAAAAATAGCTTTTGTTTTTATTAGCTTATTTTTCCTTAGATTTCCAAATTTATAATGTATATTGTTTAAATAATTACTATTATTCCACTCCTACATTTTTAAACGATTGTGTCTGCCTCAGGTGTGTGTGGCAGTGGGCGTGGTCATCCTGGTCTCCGGTCTCTCCGTGCTCTTGGTGGGTTATGCCACACCCCCGCGTCTCGAGGCGTTCGGCGAGGACGAGCTGCTCTTCGTGGACAGCCGGGCCATGCGCTTCAACCGCGCCCTGGACGCCTGCAAACTGGGCGGAGCCGTGCTCTTCTGCGTGGGCAGCGGGGGCGTGGCGGCCGGCCTCTTCCTGCTGGCCATTTGCGGCCAGGGCGGGTCCAAAGACGAACTCCGCCTCCAACGGCGCTTCAAGGAGCGACTGGCGGAGATCCAGGCGTCCGTCCCTGCAGCGGGGGACGCCAAGGTCCCCGTGACCCTGTCCAAAGTCCAGAACGTCCAGCCCGGGCCCGAGAGCTGAGAAATTCGACTTCTGTAGCTAAATATTAAATAGTACGTGTAATTATTATATAATATTCAAATTCCACTTGTATAGCGAGTTATGAACACGTGAGGTTGTGTTCCAAACACACACACACACACACACACACTCACACACACACACATATACAGTATCAGGATCATTTTAGCGTTATATTATCAATAAAAGACATTTAAGCACAGAAAAAAACAGTTGAAAGTAAAAAAAACGAGCTTAAAAACTACAACTAAACTAGAAATATCGTTTAAAAAAATGAAATCAAGTTCACAATAGACATGAATTTCCACTTTTAATTTTAATTGCACAATGCGGAACGTGTCACAGTGAGCGAGCAAAAGGCATTGTGGGAAACGTAGTTACTGAAGGGAAAACACACCGATCAAAACCAGAGGCGTAACGATACATCACTACGCGAGAACCGGGCCGATCTCCATCGATATTACACCATCTGAAAATATAAAAGGAAGGAATTACAGTCCAGAAGGTCCTGGGTTCAAATCCAATCTGTGCTGAGCTTGGACGTGGCTTTTAACCCACAATTGCTTCATATAAATATTTCATAAATGTTATATAAATATTGAAATTTTATTCCTAGAAGCTAACTGCGATTCCTTTTTGAGTTTTTGTCCCCATTGGCCTTACATAATGTGTATTTTATGAAAGGAGTTTGCTTAAAATCAATAAATCTAGAATATTATAAAGGGATCTTACATATCTAAGCAAAACTACATGATATAACCGAATCAATTTATTTATTTTTAATTTTGAGCCTGGAACCTTATCAGGTTCATTTAAGAAATCGATTAAAATTAAGGTTTCCTTTAAAAAATGTTCTAGAAATATCATTATTTTTCTGATTTTATCCTTCTATCCTAATTTTAAACGAGCTAGATCATCTTCTAGGTAATATTTTGTTATCTTGCAACTTTTTATTAAAATTCAATTTTTAACGATCAGCCCGGGGTTTAAATTTAATTTTTAGTCTTTTTAGCCTGTGAATTTTAATTTTACAATCTACATCGCTTTGTTTTAGCACCTTCCTATCCTGGTGCTAGGACTTTAATAACTTTAATAACTTTTAGATATTAATGTAGGTTTTTAAATTTAATTTTAGGTTCTTAGTAGCTTATTCAGTTCTTTATGTTGTAAATGTAGAAATTTAAATTTCAGTTTTAGACGCTTAAATGTGAATTATTCGCTTTTAGGAGCTGCGAAAGACCAGAGAAATCAAATTAGAGGTCTTTTTGTTTTATTTTTAGGACTTAGAGTTGAGTTTTTAGCCTTTCTTGGTTTTAAGATTTTATTTTAGGGGTTTTGGTGACTTTTTAAACCTGTAGTCTGTCGTGTCCAGCTTTTTTTGTTTCTTATTAATATTTTTTTTCTAGACTGTAGGACTTGGAGGTTTCTAATTTAAAAGATTTTCATATATATATATATATAAAATATAATATAATATCATATATATAATATATATAATAATATAATATTTTAATGCCCTGTTATCTTTTCCTTAATAAAGTAAAAAAAAAAAAGATCCACGACTGCAACAATCGAGTTTTCCAGCACGCATTTAAACGCGTGTCTGTGTTCTGTTGTTGTACGGAAGGCCAAATAGGCCACAATGTTGGGATTGGTCATTAGGTCGCCACCATAGTGTCCTGGGACAGAAAGGAAGGCCTAGCGGAGGATCAGCCCTCATTCCTGCAACAGCGACCCCTGTATTGTACTGGCATCTGTTTTTTTACATCTCTGATCAAAGATTTAAAAAGGAAAAAACAGGAAAAGCAGGGTTAAAGCAGGAAACAAAAAAGCTATGTGACCTTATGTTGATGTGTGGATGGCCAAAGGGGCCACGAGCAGTCTGGCATTTTTTTAACGTAGAAAACAAATGATTCGACTTCAAATATAAGACGTAGTTTTGTTTTTATTAGATAGTGATTAGAGCTTTTTCTTCTGTTTGCACATTTACAAAATAATACATATTCCCAAAACAAACACACACACACACACACACACACGCACAAGACAGGCAACATTCTCAATAAACAATCTCTGTGTAGTTTGATGGAAAAACTGATGAGGGTTTGTGAATCCTATGTCTATTTTTTGAGAAATAAATAAAGATGGAATTTATGTTGATTCTAGCGTGTGTGCGTTTGTGTGTGTGTGTTTGTGTGTGTGTGTGTTTGTGTGTGTGTGTGTGTGTGTGTGTGTGTGTGTGCACATGGTCAGCAGCAATACTCCACAATACATTGCTCTTCTGGTATTAAAGGGCCAAAATTGTGACCAGAAAATACATTCCCTAATAAAGTAGTGATACGAGGGACACTAACAACTCAGCGATATATGCAGGACGTCCTGCATCCACTTCCGAATCTAGCTGTTTTTTTGGCAGGATAACCCTGGAATTCCCAGGAATGTCTCCCCCAGATTGCAACCCTTTCTCGGCCTGTCCGGGTTGCCAGATTTATCAGGCATCGAGCATTTATGGATGGCTATTCGCAGTCTGGGCTTTCGAGGAAATAATGCTGTGTTCTTTGCCGCTGATTCTGTGTGCGCGTGTGTGTGGTGTGTGTGTGTGTGTGTGTGTGTGTGTGTGTGTGTGTGTGTGCAGCTCTAAATATAGATGTCCTCATGCTGTACCTGCATGAGTCACCGCACTGATAAAAGCTCTAGTGTAATGACTCACTCACACCACCTTCTCCTGAAGTACTGCAGCGAGAGAGTTACCCAACACGCCGATTATACACTCCGGGGATTCTCACAGGGGGCGTCGGCTAAAAACCGTATAAACAACCTGAATAATAATAATAATAATAATAATAATAATAATAATAACGATGAGCCAAAGCTTTAGCGCTGTGATAGAACTCTTTATTGAGGCAGTTATAAGTACTCAATAAAATAGACTTTATCATTCTGTTTATAGGTAATAAATATACAGTCGAATCCGGTTAATAGGACCACCGGTTAATGGGACCAGCCGCTTATTTGGACCAAATCCTAAAGTACCGAAACAAATCCTATTATATACGTGTAATGTTATTCCCTTAATAAAAACTGTTTCTATTGCACTGTTGCTGTGCTTAACTTTAGCTTTCATCTGCTGCAGCTTCGTCAACTTGGCCCTCTCCTCCATTGTCTTCTGCTTCTTCTCCAGCTTCCTCCTCAGGTTGTCCAACCTCATCTTCAGCGGCTTCCTCTGGAGCTCCGCCACCATCTGCAGCTCCTTCCTCCTCACCTGGAGGTTCCTCTGGATCTGCACCATCATCTGCAGCTCCTTCCTCCTCTCCTGCTGGTTCCTCTGGATCTGCATCTCCACCATCATCTCCAGTTCCTTCCTCCTCTTGTGCAAATTCCTCCGGAGCTCTGCCCTCTTCTTCAGCTTCCTCCTCATCTCCTGCAGGTTCCTCTATATATTCATCAGTTCCTTCACCCTCTTCTGCAGGCTCCTCAGTAGCTCCACCATCATCCACAGTTCCTTCGTCCTCTTCTTCAGGCTCCTCTGTAGCTCCACCATCATCCACAGTTCCTTCACCATCTTTTGCAGGCTCCTCTGTAGCTCCACCATCATCCACAGTTCCTTCATCCTCTTCTGCAGGGTTCTCTGGATCTCCATGGTATTCTCCAGCTTCTTCCGCATCTCCTTCAGGTTCCCCTGTAGCTCCACCAACTTCTCCAGCTGCCTCATCTTCTACAGCTACTTCTCCATCCCCAGCCGGTTCCTCAGCAGCTTCATCTCTTTCAGGTCCATCATCCTCTCCTGTAGGTTCTTCGGGATCTCCTGTGGCCTTGTGCTCTCCTGCTTCTTCATTCTCACCAATGTTCTCCTGTGATCAGTGATTTTTATTCTTTATTAATTCTTTCTTAGTGTTCACAATCTATGCTGGGTTTAATTTCCTAACTGTAACCATTGGCAGTGCGGGGACTCAAACCCAGCTCCACACCAGGTTCCAGGTTCTCTTAGAGATATTGGGTTTTTAAATTCTGACCTTTCGGGATGATGAAGGTTCCTCCTCTGCATCAGCTCTTTCTTCTCTCTTCTCATCCTCACCTTCTGCCATTTGGCAACCGTCATCTAAATATGGAGATAAAAAGGTAGGAGAACGGAAGTAAATAATAATCAATAATGTCTCATCACTACAGATCAATAATAAGTTCAGCAGGTGTTAATAAGAAAGGAAATAATAACATTAAAGAAAGATTGGAATTTAGATATTTCTGTCTCTACAGACCATAATAATCATTAAACGATTCAGAATCTGGAGGAATTTCAGTCCTAAAAACTAAACTGAATAAGGGTGATCTCCCTGCGCTCCCTCAGAACCGTCATTCATCAGTATCTGATAGGAGCACATGGGTAAGGGATTACTTTATCCAACCTTTATCAAGCTCTATAATACAGAGTTACATTCATAAATACCACTTATAACTTTACTGTACAAAAAACAAGCCTTGTGTTATAACCACGCCCACAAGCTCCGCCCACTTCCCTGTGCTCTGAGGCATCTAGGATGGACCGTCACCATGGAAACTGGGATTTTGCTCAGACCAATCAGGATAAGAGATCTTTATTTAGGAAGAAATGAAAAAGGAAGAAACAAAAAAAGAAAGAAAGAAAGAAAGAAAGAAGGATGGATGGAAAAAAAAATAAATGAACACTAATAATTAATTAGAAATACTTTGAAAAAGAAAAAAAGAAGCACTGAAAGAGATGTGGAAATGAAATAATGAATAGATCAAATGTTTAAAAAGAAATATAAAAGAAAAGGAAAGAAAGTTATGCAGAAATTGTGCAATACATAAATGTTACATAATGTTATAAATAAACGGAAAGAATAAAAAAGGAGAAATAAAGAGAGGCTAATTATTAAAGAAAAAAAGAAGGAAAGAAAGAAAGAAAAAATAAAGAATCAAAGAAAAAATAATAAAAGAAAAAAAGAGAAAGAAAGAAAGAAAAAGAAAAAGAAAAAAGATCAGTTTTCTTTTTTTACCCTCATCACTAGACCTAAACTTCCCGTCCCTAAATTCCTGTTTTGTTTATGTTTGGGGTTTTTTATATGTTTTTGTGTTGCAGGCCTGAAAATCAGGAATAAATATTTATTATCAAGAAAAAGCATGAAATATATTTGGATTATTTTGGTTTGTTTGATTTGGGTTTGTACAAAACATATTAGATAAAAGAGAGAAGAAATTTGTTCTGATGTTTTAGCCTTATTTTTCTGCTCCCTTCATGGTTTTAATCAGACAGTAATCAGACAGTTAGCAGACGGTGATCAGACGGTGATCAGACGGTGATCAGACGGTGATCATACAGTGAATCTTTGGCTGATATCTTGATGTCACTCAGTGGCCGCTGGGACTAATTCTCACACCATTACTGAGTTCCATCAGTGGCCTTCTCACACTTGTTCGAGCGTCTAATCTCCAGCGTGAGATCATTTTCCTCTTCTCAGATCCCTCAGCCTCCTCTCAGCCTCCTCTCACCTCCCTCACCCTCCTCCCAGCTCCCTCACTCTCCTCTCAGCTCCCTCACCCCCCTCCCAGATCCCTTAGCCTCCTCTCAGGTCCCTCAGCCTCTTCTCACCCTCCTCTCAGCTCCCTTAGCCTCCTCTCAGCTCCCTCAGTCTCATCTCAGCTCTCTCAGCCTCCTCTCAGTTCCCTCACCCTCCTCTCAGCCTCCTCTCAGCTCCCTTACCCTCCTCTCAGCTCCCTCACCCTCCTCTCAGCTCCCTCACCTTTCTCTCAGCTCCTTCAGCCTCCTCCCAGCTCCGTCACCCTCCTCTCAGCTCCCTCACCCTCCTCTCAGCTCCCTTACCCTTCTCTCAGCACCCTCACCCTCCTCTAAGCTCCCTCAGCCTCCTCTCAGCTCCCTCACCCTCCTCTCAGCCTCCTCTCAGCTCCCTCACCCTCCTCTCCGCCCCCTCTAAGCCTTCTCTCAGCTCCCTCACCCTCCTCTCA
>JAVSBV010000001.1:56932-72092 GCA_033117975.1 Parotocinclus spilosoma
ATATTCCGCTAAGGTGCGGCTGTGCTGCTTGGTGAAAAATAGCGGGGGTTTTGGAGGCTTTTTGGGACTGAACGGAGCTTCTCGGTTGGGTTGTAATTCCCACTTCTGAAGAAAGAGGGCGGTGTTGATCCAGATAAGCATAAAGCATAGCGTGAAACAACAGCTTGGTAAACGGGCAGAAAGATAACACAAATAAATGCATATAAAAGACATTAAAACATGAATTAGAAAGCTCTTTTTGTGTCTTTGTTGCCCTAAACATCTTTACACAGCACATGAACTTAATAAATGTTGTTGTGGAAAAGTTTCGGCACTGAAACAGGTGGCACTGAATGTTTAGCAATTCTAACAGTGCTAATTAACGTGTTTCTATAGTGACCAAATTCATTAAAAACTCACTTATGCAAACGTTTTGTGAATTAAAAACACAATTTATGCTCTGGAACGACACGAGTGAAGTAGAAATGTGGTAAATGTTGCCATTCCAGCTGGCAGATGAGCTAAAGTCAAAGTGCGAAATATTTTCATCGATAAGATCTCAGATTTAAAACATTACGTTTGTAATTTGTGCAAAAGAAATAAACAAAAACAAACAAAAAAAAACAGTACATACTATTTATTTTTATTTTGTTTTGCTAATTAAATATCATGAATTATTTTTTTGATTAAATGAAACTGAATATTGTTCTGTTTGATTTTAATTATATATTACAATTAATTAATAAATTTCCTACCTTAATTTGTATATGTGGTTCGTTTTTAATACATGCTATTATTATTTATTTATTTATTTATTTATTTGAATAATTCTTTTGCAGTATTTTTATAATAATGCATTACAGTTCTACTTGGTTTTCAGTGTGGTTTTGTCAGTTCCTATTCTATAATAATAATAATAATAATAATTATTATTATTATTATTTTCTTTAAATTATTATTATTATTATTATTATTATTATTATTATTACATCCTTTTTATTTAGCATAATTTACATAATTTTGTTTAGCTAATTAAATATCATGAATTAATTTTTGATTAAATGAAAGTGAATATTCAGTTTGACTTGCATTTAATTATTTTAATTATATATTACAATGAATTAATCAATTTCCTTTCTTAATTTGTATATGTGGTTCGTTCCGTAGTTTTTAATACATGTTATTATTATTTATTTATTTATTTATTTATTTTGCAATATTTTTGTAATGATGCATTACAGTTGTTCTTGGTTTTTAGTGTCGTTTTGTCAGTTCCTATTCTATTATTAATATTATTATTATTATTTTTATTATTATAATTATTGTTATTAATAGTAGTAGTATATTTTTTATAATTTTATTTTAATATTTAGATTTATTATATTATTTTATTATTATATTTGTCTTCTCCTTAATTTTTGCACATGTTGTTAGTTTTTAACCAATTAAACATTGTTTTATTATTAAATTTTAATTTTATGTATTATTATTATTATTATCATTATTATTATTATTATTATTATTATTATTATTATTATTAGTAGTAGTAGTAGTAGTAGTATTATATATTTTATTAACATATTTATTATATTATTATATTATAATATGTATCATGTTATTAGCTCTTAACCAAATGAACATTATTATTATTATTATTAGGAGTAGTAGTATTATATATTTTATTTTGATATTTATATTTATAATAATATTGTATTATTATATTCATCTTCTCCTCAATTTTGCTCATGTTGTTAGCTCTTAACCAATTAAACATTACTATTATTATTACTGTTATTATTATTATTATTATTATTATTATTATAAATAATAAAAATGTATTTCTGTTTTAGTTTCTCTACTTTCAGCAGTCTGTGTTTTTAAAAATTATTTATTTACTTAAAAATATTTAATTGATATTAATTACATTTTAATTTAGGCACCACAGTGCCAGAGCAAGAAGGTCCCGGGTTCGATCCCAGGGTGGGGCGGTTCTGGGTCCTTTCTGTATGGAGTCTGCATGTGTCTGAGTGCCATGGGTTTACTCCGGGTTTCCTCCGGTTTTACTCCGGGTTTCCTCCCACAGTCCATCGACATGTGCGTTAGGTTAATTGGTGTCTCTAAAAAGTGGTCCTTAGTGTGTGACTGTGTGTGTGTGTCTTACAATGGATTGGCGTCCCATCTAGGGCCGTCCCAGAGGGACCCGGTGTGGATTAAGCGGAAGATGATGAATGGATTTTAATTAATTAATTAACTTTTTTGTTTGGTCTAAGAAAAATAAAGATCCGTAACGTGAATCAGACTTATTTGATTTATTATTTATTCAGTTAATTTAAGATTTATTCAGTTTCACAAAACAGGGCGACTCGAGCAAGACACCAACCTTCATCTTTGGTTTGTTTGATCTCGGTCTTGTTGTAGAGTTTCCATCATCTTACCCCGGTTAAAGCTGTTAAAGTGGCAGCGGGGGAATCGAAGCTCAGGGTTAAACCTACTTGGACTACCGAGCAGAGGGTTGAAGAACTTTCCGGCGTCCTGACCTGCCGTCACTTGTTTCTCTCGTTCCGGCTTTGAAACTTGTTTGGTAGAAATGAGGCCGAGGTGTGTGCGTGTGTGTGTGTGTGTGTGTGTACGGCGGGAGGCTGATGTGTGGATTATGAGAGGCTGTAATTAGTTGCTACAGGACGTGTGGAACTCC
Source organism: Parotocinclus spilosoma (assembly GCA_033117975.1). Classification (NCBI taxonomy): domain Eukaryota; kingdom Metazoa; phylum Chordata; class Actinopteri; order Siluriformes; family Loricariidae; genus Parotocinclus; species Parotocinclus spilosoma. Next base: position 59,607 of record JAVSBV010000001.1, read on the forward strand.
TGGAGGTGAAAGTGGCGTGTCATTAAGGCTCCTGCGCCGGCGTGTACCTCGCACCCAGGGTTTTAACTCATTTTGGCGTGTAATTACTAAAAGAACACGTTTTGATAGATGGGCGAGCGAAGTTCTCCGCTCGCGCTCGCTCACCTCATCACCCACACACGGCGCACCGTGTCATTCCGGAGAGAAGGGGGAAAAAAAAAAAACAAAACTCGACTAACACGACTTTCTTTCGGCGTTGCCCGTGACTGATCGGCTGCGCTCCCTGTGTTTGGGAGTTTTGCCGCTGCGCTGGGGAGTTCTAGTGCCACTTTTGGGAGTTGTTTGGATTTATTAGCAGGGTGTTTGGGTCTTTCACGCTCTCGTGGCCTCGGGAGTGTGTTCATAAGGTTCGAGACCAAGCACCTTTAAGATTCAAAAGTACCTTTTAAAAAGAGGTGCAATCAAACTTTTATATCCAGTTTCTACCGATGGATTTAATGCTTTAAATGTTATCCTTTTAGCAGGAAAACAATATCGTATAATGTCAATCGAAATCAACCAAAATCAGTCTGTCAGAGCCTCCAGAGGAAGATGGACACCCAAAAATAAGCAGGTTTTAAGACGAGAAAGCAGCGCAAAAGCTCACAAAAAGCTTGGTTTTTAAACTTTTATAATGTTTCCAACGTCGCTTTTTTGTTTACATTTATATCATTAAGGAGACGATCTTATCCAGAGCGACCCACGACTCATACAGTCTTACTATCCAAACAATTGTAAGATAAGGGCCTTGCTCAGGGACCCAACTGGGGAGAGAGGTGGGATTTGAACCCTGGACCTTCGAATCAGAATTGGATCGCCAGCCCATTAAGAGCTAAGACTTGAGATTTGTTAATTTGCGAATCTTTTACGAATCTTTTACGCTCTTATCCAGAGTTATTTACAATTGTAAGATAAGGGCCTTGCTCAGGGACCCAACTGTGGAGAGAGATGGGATTTGAACCCTGGATTTTTGAATCAGAATTGGATCGCCCGACCAATTAAGAGTTAAAACTTGAGATTTGATCATTTGCGAATCTTTTATGAATCTTTTACGCTCTTATCCAGAGTGATTTACAATTGTAGGTTCAGGGGCCTTGCTCAAGGACCCAACTGTGGAGAGAGGTGGGATTTGAACCCTGGACCTTCGGATCAGAATCGGATCGCCAGCCCATTAAGAGCTAAAACTTGAGATCTTGTTATTTCCAAAACATTTACGAATCTTTTACGCTCTTATCCAGAGTGATTTACAATTGTAGGTTTAGGGGCCTTGCTCAGGGACCCAACTGTGGAGAGAGATGGTATTTGAACCCTGAACCTTCTGGTCCATAGTCCAGTACCTTAACCGCTAGGCTACCACAGTCCCATTTAAACCCCAATAATAATGTAAAAAATTACTTTTGTTGTAAAAAGAATGGAGTTATTGAGAAGCTTGCAGCACTAACTTTTTACTTGACGTGCACGTAAGAATAATTTCTGCTTTACAAAACCAAAACACAGCATTAAACAAACATAAATGTAAAACAACTACACAAAAAACACAACTTAATATAAACCAAACCAGCAGAACTTTAGGAAGTGGGCATAGCATCCCATAATTTGGGGGCTTTTTGATTAGTAAATCAAACACGTAATCGAGTCAGATTTATTTCTATAACACTTTTTACAAAAGCAGCTTTACAATTTTAGATCATCTTCCAATCCCAGGTCCAAACTGAACAAACCTGGGGCGACAGTGGCAAGATAAAACCCTTAAACGCTGTAAGAAAGAAACCTTGGGAGAAACCAAGACCCCAAAAGGGACCACACCTGCTTGGGTGGCCAAATATTTAGTAACAGATCAATAAAATAACGCCGGCGATTATTTCGTAGGATCTTGTGCACCCAGTGGGAAGACCCAGAAGGTCCGGGGTTCAAATCCCACCTCTGTTGGGCCCCCGAGAGAGGCCCTTCATCCAAAATTGCCTGGATTGTAAAGCTGTAGAAATTTTAAATGTAATATAAATGTAAAGGACAATCGGATAACGGAGAAAGTTACTGCCCTCTAGTGGTGGGACTGGTTTCTGATGATGGAAACCAGTAGAGCGATATTCGTGTGTGGGGCTGGAACTGGTACTGGAACACAAGCTCGGAAAGAAAAGAGAAAATGTGGTTAGTTACTGATTAAGAGCGCAGAGTCTATTAACAATCCCTAATGCCATGAGTAGAACGAAACTCCGGCAGCACTGCTATAGCAGCGTAGCTAGAAAGCGCAGGTGTAGTGCTCTATAAAGGCGGAGGTGAGGGTGCCCCTTTGTTACCTGTTGTAATTCTCTGTATTCTCCATCTAAGCACAAGTAGAAACACTCAGAATTATTTATAAATCCCATCAGTGCTTGAACTGTGGCCAGGAAAAAGCGAGACTGAAAGGTTGCCATGACCCCCAGAAATCCACAAATCCACTCGAGCACAAACGCTTGAAAATCTTTTCAGTCAATATGGACGTGGTTTCTGTTCGGAGGCTGAACAAATAGAGCTGTGGACACAACCGACGGCTTTTATTTAAAAAAAATAAATAAATAAATATTAAAAAAAGAGAGAGGAGAGTGAGGGAGTGGAGACGATCCAAATGAACTAACAACACTTGCTTGCTTTTCCCCTAGCTTGGAAAATAATAACAATAATAATAATTTAACAACAGATCAGAAAATGTTGCTATGGTATGGAAAATGTGAATAATAATAATAATAATAATAATAAAAACTCATTGTTTCTTCATTTTCCTTTGGCTTTTATTTCATTGCAGACAGTCTGAACCTGGCCTGGGATATTTCATGTTTTTTTTTACTTCATATGATTTGGTAATAAAGACGCATTTCAGGGCTGTTGCACATTAAAAAATAATTGGGATGGGTGCAGTAGAGCTAGTTATGAATAAAAACCCTAGAAATAATCATGTGTTTTTAGAGATATTTAGAGATTTTTGTCATGATTTGGATCTTTTATTTATAACATATAAAAAAAGAAAGAAAGAAAGGAAAGGAAGGAAAAGGAAAATGATGTAATAAATACCTGAGTTATCAAAAAAGAAACTAATAAGAAATGAAAGAGTAGAAGCACTGGAGTAATAAATATAAATATTGTGTGTATAAATAAATAAGGTAGGGAAAGAAAGAAAAAGAGAAAATGTAAGAAAATGAAAGAAATGTAAGATGAAGTATTAAGTGATTTATTGAAAATAATGCAAGAAAAAATAAGGATAGACAGAAATCAAGTAGTAAGCGAGTTAAGAAAAAGAAAGAAGGAAAGAACAAAGGGAAGAATAAAGAAATAAAAAAAAATGAGAAGCAGAATAAAAAAAGAAAGAAAGAAAAATACAGAAAGATATAAAAAGAAAGAGTTAAAGAATGAAGAAATAAAGAAATAAAAATGCAGAGTAGCAGAAGATAGAAAGAAAGTAAGAAATAAAGAAAGAAACAAAGAAAGAAAGAGAATGTAAATAAAGATAGAAAGCAAAAAGGAAGAAAACGGGAAAGAAAGAAAAAAACTAAACTGTAAAAAGGGGAAAGAAATAAATAGGAAAATGAAGAGAAGCAGAAGAAAAAAAAAAGAAGGAAAGAAAAGAAAGTAAATTAGGAAAGAAAGAAAAAAAGGAAAGAAAGAAAGAAAGAGAATTTAAATAAAGAAAGTAAAAACGAAGAAAAAAGGGAAAGAAATAACTAGGAAAATGAAGAAAAGTAGAAGGAAGAAAGAAAAGCCCTTGATAAAGTCATTTACATTTTTTAGCTGCAGCATTAATGCAGTAAAGTTATAGATAGATATGGAGATAACCACCACAAAAAAACATGAAATATCTAATAATATCTGTCTAATAATATATATGTAATAATATCTGTCTAATAATATATATGTAATAATATCCATCTAATAATATCTATCTAATAATATTTATCTAATAGTATTTATCTAATAATATTTATCTAATAATATTTATCTAATAGTATTTATCTAATAATATTTATCTAATAATATTTATCTAATAATATTTATCTAATAATATCCATCTAATTATATTTATCCAATAATATTTATCTAATAATATTTAAATAATAATATCTATCTGATAATATATATCTAATAATATATATATAATAATATCTATATAACAATATCTATCAAATAATATCTATCTAATAATATTTATCTAATAATATCTATCAAATAATATCTATCTAATAATATCTACATAATAATATCTATCTAATAATATCTATCTAATAATATCTATCTAATAATATCGATCTAATCATATTTATCAAATAATATATATCTAATAATATCTATCAAATAATATCTATCTCATAATATCTATCAAATAATATATACATCTAATATAAATATAAATATTTATAAATATAAATATAAATAAATAAATATAAAATAATAAATATATAAATAAATATAAATATTTATCTAACAATATCCATCTAATAATATTTATCTATATAAATAAATATAAATAAATATAAATATTTATCTAACAATATCCATCTAATAATATTTATCTAATAATATCTATATAATAATATCTAGCTGATAATATATATCTAATAATATTTATTTAATAATATCTATCTACTAATATTTATCTAATAATATATAATTAATAATATCTATCTAATAATATTTATTTAATAATATATAATCAATAATATCTATCTACTAATATGTATCTAATAATATATAATTAATAATATCTATTTAATAATATCTATCGAATAGTATTTATCTAATAATATATAATTAATAATATCTATCTAATAATATCTATCTTATAATATTTATTTAATAATATTTATCTAATAATATCTATCTAATAATATCTATCTAATAATATATAATTAATAATATCTATCTACTAATATTTATCTAATAATATATAATTAATCATTTAATAATATACTGTATGTTCCTCAGCATGTGTTGGAGTTGCTCGGGGGTCCAGTGGCAGAGCTTTACACCACTCCCCACACTGTTGCTTTAGGAACATAAACACGACGCGTGGGTTGTTTCCAGACGAGCTGGGTATAAATTAGGCGTGGCGTTATCCTCTGACGGTGCCAGTCCCCGCACCTTTAAACTGGTCAAATGCTATTCAAATTGTTTGTTTATTTTCGAATTTTCTCTTTCGTACAGCCTCAGAGCCACCCGAGTAACAAAAGAGGCGTCCCCGCGCTCCTCCAGACTAATTCTAATGGTTCCACATGGAGGTTTTCAGGACCGAGTCCCATCGGCCCGACATAATTGCCATCGGTGACACAACAAAGAGCCACTCTAATGATTACAAACACTCGTGTGCTTGACTTCACTGCCTGTAATTGAAAGGAGGGGAGAGAAGATCAATAACATTCACCGAAAGCAAATTGTATTGGAGTGGGGGATTGTTGGCTTACGGGCGTCCGGACCAGCTGCTCGGCTCCTCGCCACGCTGCCCTCTGCTCCATTTTTGGGTGAAACTGAGCATGAAAAAAAAGGAGGAAAAGGCTGCATAGAATACGCAGTCCTTCTATTATTAATGTAGAAACCAGTGGGGGAACAAAGGAGGACATGGGGGGTGAGGGGGGGGGGGTCTCAGAAAGGACACAGATACTGATGCTGGCATTCCGGGATCGGGATTCCTGCCACAGGCTGCTCATAGTGAGGACGGACTGGCAAAGACTCATGGCTTCCACATTAAAAAAGATGTACGCGAGGTCAACTGGTGTCTCTAAAGTGTGGAGTCGGACCTTGAGTGCTTAAGAGATGAAAGGAGTCAAATGTAAGGGTTTAGCTCTATTGAGTTTATCAATGCAGGGGAAAACAAGAGAAAGAGAGAGAGAGGGGAATCAAATGATGTTTTAAATGCGTTCATGAATTATTTAAGTTATGAAAAAGAAAAGAAGAAGGAAAGAAAGAAAGAAAGAAAGAAAAATACATGAATTAATTAAAAGAAAGGAAGAAGGAAAAAAGAGAATTAAAAAGGGAAGAAAAAATAAATAAATAGTGTTTTAAATGATGTATCAAGAAATAAACAAAGGAAAAATAACAGAAAAGTAAATGAAGAAATAAAAAAGGGAAGAAAAATAACTGGGTATTTTAAACTGATGTATCAAGAAATAAAGAAAGAAAGAAAGAAAGAAAGAAAAAAGAGAATTAAAAAGAGAAGAAAAAGAAAGAAAGAAAATGCAGTATTCTAAATGATGCATTAAGAAAGAAATGAAGAAAGAAAGAAATAAAAAAGGGGGAAAAAAATAAACAAATAAATTAAGTATTTTAAATTAATTATGAAGAAATAAAGTAAGAACTAAAAAAGGGAAGAAGAATAAATAAATCGGTTTCAAATAATCTATTATTTATTTATTTTTCTTCCCTTTTTTGTGTTCTTCCTTTATTTATTTCTTGATAAATCGGTTTAAAGTAATCTATTTATTTATCAAGGAATAAAGAAAAAAAGGAAGAAAAAAAAGGGAAGAAAAATAAATCAATGAATTGAGTAGTTTTAACAGATTTGTCAAGAAATAAAGGGAGAAATAAAGAAAGGAAGAAAAAAAAAGAGAAAAAAAAAAAAGAAAAATAAATAAATAAATGCAGTATTTGAAACTGATTAAAGGGAAGAAAAATGAATAAATAAACAAATAAATGGAGTATTTTTAAATGAATTATCAAAACATAAAGGAAGAAGTAAAAAAGAAAAAGAAAAGAAAAAGAAATAAATAAATTGAGTATTTTAAATGATTTATTAAGAAATAAATGAAGAAACAAAGAAATAAGAAAGGGAAGAGAAATAAACAAATAAACTGAGTATTTTAAATTGATTTATCAAGAAATAAAGAAAGGAGGAAAAAGAGAAAAGGAAAGAAAGAAATGGGTTTCATAAAGGTTTAATAAATGAAAACTTTCTGTGACGAACGCTGTTTTTAAACATTTAAATCATGTTAAAATCTACAGACGATTTCCAGACTGCGCTGTGCTGCTTGTAGTCCCCCCCCAAACCACCACCCCCAACACCACCACCATCACCACCACCCCCGGTTAATTACCATCTCATCTCCATGAGCAGGAAAGTCCTGAAGAAAACCTAAACATCCTGACGTTGATAAAAAAGGGGCTTTGATTCGACCCGGCTTTTCTGGGATAACAAGGTGACGTGCTGTCAGGTCCGCCCTCGTTGTCTCTCCCCAGACCTCGGAAACGTTTAATTGCCCTCCAAAACCGTTGCACATCCATCAGAGCGCCGCTCTGCAGAAAGGTATTAGAGCCAATTACCTGAGCTTTTCCTCTCCTAAAGTCACCTGCATTGCAAATGTGACCTTTCGCTCGGCCGCTGATTGCATGTTCTGGAGACGAACGAGGGTGTGTGTGTGTGTGTGTGTGTGCGCGCGCGCGTGTGTTTGCGTGTGTGTGAAGGCCCACGGCTTCAGCTGGGCACATCTGGTATCAACATGGCACCCAAGGGCACAGAGATACACCTTCTTGATTGGGACTGAAGGGCACAGAGATACACCTTCTTGGTTGGTACCGAAGGGCACAGAGATACACCTTCTTGGTTGGCACCGAAGGGCACAGAGATACACCTTCTTGGTTGGCACCGAAGGGCACAGAGATACACCTTCTTGGTTGGGACCGAAGGGCACAGAGATACACCTTCTTGATTGGGACCGAAGGGCATACAGTTCACACTTTTTTCACTAGGACCGATGGGCACAGAGTTACACATTTTGTTTGGGCACACGGGTGAAACGTCCTACTCTAGTACTGATGGGCATCTTTTTGGTTGCGACTGAAGGGCACACAGAGCACACCTCACACTCCTTATTGAGATCGAGAGCTAAAGAGGTCACACCAGGTCAGGCCTCCTACTAGGGCAACGATGGGCACTCAGCTATCTCCAACTTCACTTAGACTGATGGGCACTTGGGCCGTCCCTCCTTTATTAGGACTGATGGGCACTCAGGTCATGTCTTCCTAACTGGGACTGATGGGCACACAGGTTACTTCTTTTTTCCTTACTGGGAGGTCAAACCTTCACCAGTACTGATGGGCACCTAATTGGTTGGGACTGAAAAAGAAGCCACACCTTTACTGGGAGTAATAGGTTAAAAGGTTGGCCCTTTATTGGACGCAATGGGCACTCTGGTCAACCTTTTTCACTAGGACTAAGGGGCACCTTGGCAGGTGGGACTGAGGGGCAAACGGGACATGTTTTCTTCAATGGGCATATGAGCCACACCTCCTTACTGGAGTTCATAGGGTAAAAAGCTCACAGCCTTATTGGGACTGCTGGGCACTCAGGTCATATCTTCCTAAATGGGACTGCTGGGCACTCAGGTTATATCTTCCTAACTGGGACTGCTGGGCACTTAGATCATATCTTCCTAACTGGGAGTGCTGGGCACTCAGGTCATATCTTCCTAACTGGGACTACTGGGCACTCAGGTCATATCTTCCTAACTGGGACTGCTGGGCACTCAGGTCATATCTTCCTAACTGGGACTGCTGGGCACTCAGGTCATATCTTAGTAACTGGGACTGCTGGGCACTCAGGTCATATCTTAGTAACTGGGACTGCTGGGCACTCAGGTCATATATTAGTAACTGGGACTGCTGGGCACTCAGGTCATATCTTAGTAACTGGGACTGCTGGGCACTCAGGTCGTACCCTCTTGCTTGGTTCTAATGGGCACAGTGGTCATATTTACATTACTGGGACTAACAGGCATACATGCCATGAGGCTTTTACTGGGACTGATGGTCACCCATATCCAATGACCACTGGGCATACAGGTTGGCACTTTTGTACTGACGGGTCTCTTCACCCTCTGGACCTGTTTTTAGCTTCGAGGTCAGTGAGCTAATGACGTCTCGGGCCCTTCGATCCCCACGGTGCCCTCATGGCTCGGGCCAACATTTAAGGGTGTGGACTGGCACACTGGGGAGCGTGTTCGTAGTGCGTTTAAAAGGCACGTGTCACTCTCGCCGCTCCTGTAGACCAGACGATTAGCGGGCGCTGACCTCCCTGTTTTGCATCGGGCTGGCAGATCTGGTGAACTTTAATGGCATTTAAATGCAATTTTGCCGTCGCCGCCGAAACACGAGTGGCTTTTTGCATGTCATTGTGTTTGTGATTATTATTATCGACGGGCACGGCGGCGGCGGCGGCGGCGGAGGCGGAGGCCGGCGGGAGCTAAGCAGATGATTTACTTTGCTCTTATGTATATATGTTACTGGGTGGAGGCTGTGGGGCTGGGGAGGGAGGGGGGAGGAGGGAGGAGGGTCGCCGGGCCTTTAATCTGAATGCATTATCGTCCAACTTAGTTATTTACATTTTGACCTACTGTAAATGTCAGAGAATTTCAAAAGTCGGGCGACACCGGAAGCCACCATAGCACCGTGCATTTGCATGTTCTCCCCGTATCTGTGAGAAATTCCTCCAGGTTCCGCCCACATTCGACACAAAAGTCAAAATCGAGTCCGGATTTATTTCGATAGGTTTTTTCACTGCCCCGTTTCATCAAACCTGGGGCGACAGTGGAAAGGAAAAACGTCTTAAATGTTATGAGGAAGGAATAATAATAATAATAATAATAATAATGAGTTAAATACACATTCAGAAAATAATACATACAAATATAAAGAGTACAATGTATTTAAAAAAGAAAATGTAAAGAGAATATTTAAATGATCTATCTATCTATATAAATACATTTATGATCAAATATAAAATAATGCAAAAGACAATTTATTTAAATAAAACACAGAGAATATAATATAATATATTATAATATAAACATATTACGGTATTACGTTATATCTACCTATAAACTTTATTACTCATTATTTATTTAAAAAACATAAAATAAAGGATAATATTAAAATAAATACTTTAATTGAATAAAAATCAAGAGTTTATTAAATAAAACAGAGAATGAAATATAATATATTATAATATAAACCTTAAAAAAAATCACTATAACTAATTATTTATTTTAAAAAACCTAAAATAAAGGATCAGATAAAAATAATAATTATATTTATTATTAATACTTTAATACTTTAAAATACTTTAATATAATTAAATAAAAATTAAGAGTTTATGAAATAAAACAGAGAATGTTATATAATATATAATAATATAAACCTTAAATAAAATATCATAATTAATTATTTATTTTAGAAAAACATAAAGTAAAGAATACATTCAAAATAAATACTATGATCTAATTCAATTAAATTAAAAGTTTAATTAAATAAAATAGAGAATATAATATAATCTATAATAATATAAACCTTAAACAAAATATCATTATAATTAATTATTTCCTAGAAAAACATAATATAAAGAATAAATTAAAAATAAATACTATAATGTAATTTAATTCAATTAAGATTAAGATAATATAATACATAATAATATAAAATAAAATATAATTATAATAAATTATTTCTTAAAAAAACATAAAATAAATAATACATTATTATGTAAATACTATAATCTTATAATAATAATAATAATATATATATATTATAATATAATATATATATAATATAATATATATAATAATACTATAATTAAATTAAATTACATTAAGAGTTAATGAAATAAAGAATACAGTTTAATATATAAAAATATAAACTTTAAATCAAATATCATTCTAATCAATTATATCTTTAAAACATAAAATAAAGAATAAATAAAAAAAATACTATAATCTAAATAAATTTAATTAAATTAAGACTTTAATAAATAAAACAGAGAACATTATTCAATAAATAATAACATAAACCTTAAATCAATTATCATTACAATTTATTATTTAAAATATATATAGAATAAAGAATAAATTAAAAATAAATACTATAATCTAATTAAATTTAATTAAATTAAGACTTTTTATAAATAAAACAGAGAATATAATTTCAAAGAGAATCGTATAAATAAAATTGAATGTGACTATAGAAAATATAATACAATATACAATACAATAAATTGCAATAAAATAATAACAAGAATAGAATACACATATAACAGAGATTTGAGTAAAATAATAAATTTAATAAATGAAATAAAAATATGATATATGATATATATAAAAATAAATATAAAGAAATGCGATATGATAAATATCATATGATATGATATATGATAAATGAAGAATAAATGTAAATAATAAGCTAAACAAATAAATCGGAGAATATGATAATATAATAAACATGCATAAATGACAGTATTTAATAAAATGTTAAATGTGATAAAGACTAAAAATAGAAAATGAAAGAAAATATGCTAAATCGTTTATAAAATATATAATAAATAAAATGATGAAGATAATTACGGATCATTATTTATTAAAAATATGGAGAATGTATTAAATAAAATGTAAAAAAAATGTATAATTATGAATAATTATGGTTATAGAATAAATATGGTTACTGTAGCTTCTTCTGTCCTACCAATAGGTAACGGTTTAGGTGGCATGGCATCTTCAGAGGGTCCGAGTGGAACTGGCACTGGAGAAAGTCCAGCACTGTAGTTCTGCTGAGATTTGGGCAGGTTCCGGGCAGATCTGAAATCCATCCCAGCATGCACTGTGCCTCTGTGACGCCTGACCGGGCCGGAAGGCATCGCCGGGTCTCGTTAACATTAACAGAGCTTCTATTTTTTTTTAAATCAAATCTTCAGCTCAAGTCCAAAAGTCCAAAGTTCTCCTTCTTGTCGTGTGTGTGTGTGTGTGTGTGTGTGTGTGTGTGTGGTCCCTTCAGTTCACCGTGATGCCATTAACTGTGCCGATGTTTGACCCAGTCGCTGCATCAGCGGTTCACACCCTCAGTGGAGGTAATTGCTTTTTATTAATTAGCTTTTCCTGTAGATTAATTACAAAGCAAGCACTGCTGATCGTTCAGCCTGAGCGGGAAACACACACACACACACACACACACACACACACACTCATTAATGCACCAACACATTAATGATAGGAATGCAAATATAGTTTATAATTAATGCCTTTTTAAGCAGACACGTGGCCGGTGTTTGTCCGGGACGTCTCCGGCGGCCTGTCCAGCTTTTTAAAGTTTAGGGTAAGACACCCTCGCAGTCACAAATGCTGCCCTGCTTTACTCGGGGTCATAGCAAGCTCGAATTCCCTTAGTACTGTATCATTCTTTAAAGAAACTGCTAGCAAAATTAGAACAAGCACCTTCTGGTCAGAAAATGACTAATGCCAACTCACCACAGAACAGGGCATAGAACCTCCGACGCACACACACACACACACACACACACACACACACACACACACACCAAGAGATTAATGCCAACTTACCACAGAACAGGGCATAGAACCCCCCCCCCCCCCCACCAAAAAACACACACACACACACACACACACACCCAAACACACACACCAATAGATTAATGCCAACTCACCAAAAATAAGGCAAAGAAATACCCCC
>JAVSBV010000001.1:85608-101913 GCA_033117975.1 Parotocinclus spilosoma
CACACACACACACACACACACACACACACACACACACACACACACACCAGCAGCAGCAGTGCAGCCACAAAGCATTCCGCAGTGCTATGTGCGCATGCGTATAAGGCCCTCCTGTCCTCCAGCTCAGGCTTGGAGAAGCGCAGTGTCTGAATATAAAGTTATAAATTATAAATCTACACAAGATCGATAAGTTTTATTGGGGTTTGAACCCGGATTATTCGATCCTGCAGCTTCCACCCAGTTCAGAACTGAAGTAAATAATAACCATGTCCTGGAGTGGTTCTACATGCTTAATGAGGACCATCGGGTTCTTCTTGGTGACATCTGACCCCACTTCTAGGACATCAGTAACAGTAACGACCACCTAAAACCTAACGAGCTAAAATGTTCTGATCTAAAGCTTGGTTGTTTTGGGACAGAACATCTGTAGAAGAAGAAGCTCTAATACAGGATTTCCTTTAACGATCTTCATTCTGAAGTTCCTGAGCTTCCACCTGCTTCTTCATGGTTACTGGAATGGAAGCATCAGAAACATCAGAGCTCGTTACAGTAAAGACTTTCATGTTGCTCGTAATGAGATGCAACGAGGATGATTTAAGATAAATAATGAAGATCTGAGGTAACCTCAGGATCAAACTGTAGTAACTGTGTAAAAATTCAGATTAAATCTGGAATACATTACTGAGGTAAAAAAGTTCTACTGTAGCTCAATGGAACTCCAATGTAATGCTAAATTAGCTTTGTGGAAGCACCACGTAATTCTTAGGTAAGCTCTGTGTTAAGCTGAACACGTCTGGACTTAATATTAATATAAATAAAATAAATATAATTTGTCATTCAGTGTTACTACGAAACCTTTCAAAATCATGTAAATATGCTTTTATTTCTAAGGTAACTGAAGTCATTCTGGGCTAAGTGTAAAGAAAATTAATTATTTGGTAATTCACAGATAAATAAATGAAACGATGCTGTGATAACTTGGCTAACTGATTGTGAGGGATTTCTAAAGTAACCGAGGTCATTCTGTGGCAACTAATGTCATTGTGAGGTAAAGAACATTAAAGTAAAGTAAATCTGAGGTAATTCCAAGACAGCTGGGGTACATCTGAGGTAAATTAGGCCATTTTTAGGTAAATCTGATGTAATTCTGAGGAAATTCTCAGATACATCTGAGGTAAATTAGGCAATTCTGAGATAACTGATGTAATTCTGAGGTAAATTAGGCAATTCTGAGATAACTGATGTCATTCTGAGGTAATTCTGAGATAACTGATGTAATTCTGAGGTAATTCTGAGATAACAGATGTAATTCTGAGATAAATTAGGCAATTCTGAGATAACTGATGTAATTCTGAGGAAATTCTGAGATAGCTGATGTAATTCTGAAGTAACTGAGATATGTCTGAGGTACATTTCTGAGTAAATTTTCTTTTTTTGAGGCATTTCTGAGATAACTGATGTAACTCAGGTAATTCTGAGATAAATCTGCTGTAACTCTGAGGTATTTCTAAGGTAACCCATGTAATTCTGAGGTAATTCTGAGGTAACTAATGTAACTCTGAGGTAATTCGGAGGTAACTCCTGTAACTCAGAGGTAATTCTAAGATAACTGATGTAACTCAGGTAATTCTGAGGTAAAAATGATGTAATTCTGAGGTAATTCTGAGATAACTCATGTAACTCTGAGGTAATTCTGAGGTAACTCATGTAACTCAGGTAATTCTGGGGTAAAAATGATGTAATTCTGATGTAATTAATGTAACTCTGAGGTAATTCTGATGTAATTAATGTAACTCTGAGGTAATTCTGAGATAACTCATGTAACTCTGAGGTAATTCTGAGATAACTGATGTAACTCTGAGGTAAATCTGATGTAACTGAGGTAACTCTGAGGTAAATATAATGTAACTGAGGTAACTCTGAGGTAAATCTGATGTCACTCAGGCAATTCTGAGATAAATCTGATGTAACTCTAAGGTAATTGTGAGGTAACTTGATGAAACTCTGAGGTAATTCTGAGATAACCGAGGGGATTGTAAACTTGATCCCACCTTGATACCATAGTAACTAAATAGTGAAATTTGGATCTCCATATTATTTTTTTATAATCCTGCACTTCTGTGCAGTTAGCATGTAGCAGTTAGCAGCTGTATTTAACTTGTATCGGTGGAACTTGTACAGCAGGTGGCGATGTGGGACAAACAACGTTTAAAAGCTACTACTGTATATTAATACATTCATGATCTGTTATTGTATTAAATTCGACGTTTTGTTCTATTTAAAAATCTTATGTATTTGTTCTCAAAAAATAGGCATTGCTATATCGTTATTTGTATTTATCTGATCAAGGGAATGTGTTTTAGGAAAAGCAACCCCAACACCTCCGAGCAGTGACTGCAAATTATATATTTTATAATATTTAAGATATTTCTCTATTATAGTTATTAGAGCGTCTCACACACACACACACACACACACACACACACACACACACACACACACACACACACACTTTATTGTTACTGAAAGCTCTCTGTTAATTAGCTGTAGAGTCTCTGAGAGGGTGTGCTTTTAAATCATGAAATAATTTAAACAGTAAATTAAGTGCAATTTTTGAACTACAGGCCATGTAAAATAATTGGGGGAACATACCAAACTCGACCCCAACACAAACCAGAGCTCAGGATTCCAGTGAGGAGGTGTGAAGGCACTCCCAACCGTACGGTGTGTATAAATATAAATATAAAAACGTACTGGACTGACTTTATTCATATAACTACAAAGTGTGTGTGTGTGTGTGTGTGTGTGTGTGTGTGTGTGTGTGTGTGTGTGTGTGTGTGAGAGAAATTTTCAGCCAGAGGTGAAACCTGTGTGTAAACTCTAGTAACCCCTGTAAAGGTGAGACCACACCTCTCAGCCAATCAGAGCCATGCAGAAGTCATGCAGACTTTGAGGACCAATCAGAAGTTCTGGAGTGTGTTCTCACGCTTCATCATTTTGAAATACGTCTATGACATTAAGGTTAACACCCACACACACACACACACACACACCCAACGCACACACACACACACACACACACACACACACACACCTGCAGAAGGAAAACACGGGGTATAAATGCATCCTTCAGCTGTGATGGACGTGTCGGAAAACGATCCGGTTCAGCCAGGACGCCTTTCTTTCTCTTTCTCTCTCCCTTTTTTTTCGAAACATTTTTGAGGTTATTCAGGTCTGTATGAAATATTCAAATCCACCAGTAGATGCTTTTAGAGGAGAATGAAGGCTGTGCTTGTTTTTTTTTTTTTACATTAAAAGAGAGACGGAGTGTTTTTTAACAGGAAGGGGATATGAGGGGAAATTTAAGAGCGTCAGGAGGGAAGAAAATGGATTCGTCTCTTAAATCGGCCACTCCACTAATATACGTCCTGCACGTACCGCTGAGCTGTTAGTGTCCCTCGTATCACTACTAGGGGTGACCGAGTCGTATGTGAAGGCTCCCAGGTGATCACCCCAGCAGTTGGGGTGGATTGCAGGGTCACCAGGAGGCCCCCATACTCGACCCCGACCGCCAACCCAAACAGAACCTGGAATCAGGCCTAAAGACCATACGGTTCCAGTCGGGAACAGTTCAGGTTTCTCCTCCATAACACCACTGCAAACAAAGGTGACGGTTTCTGGCGCCTATCAGGTCCTGCGACAACAAATTTCCTCCTGGAAACGGTCCGAGACAGAGACAGGGGTGCGTAGTGAAGGCGCCTTTTGGGTAACCAAACTGTGGGAGCTCCACATGCTTCAAAGAATCCCGTTCATCACCTTTTACTCTGCAGCTGGACGGGTCGGTCGTGGTCATAAACGGGCGCCCATGGTCAGCAACGATACTCACAACGATACTCACAACGATACTCCGTGGCATTCCAGCCATTCACTGGGGTAAGAAGGTGGCCCAAATGACGCCCAAAAATCATTTCCCATGCCTGTTATCCAATTTGGTGAGCTTGTGCGTTCTGCTTCGGGCTGGCAGAGGGCTTCTGCTGTTGTAGCCCATCCGCCTTAAGGTTTGTTGCGCTGTGGCTTTTGGGACGCTTTTCTAGGTGAAGCTTCCATAAGTAAAAAAAAACCAAACAAACCTGCGAACACAAAGAAGGTCAAAACGTTCGAATATTATCTGGGTATCTGAATATTTATCCTTTTTGAGTTTTGGTTTCTCCTTCCTTCTACTTTCAGGGATTTTTCCTTGCCACTGTCACCCTGGGGTTGCTCAATTTGGGATTGGTCTTTTAAGATCATGTAAGATTATAAAGCTGATTTGAGACGATGCTCCGTCATAAAAAGCGTTTATAGAAATAAATATGAATTGAATTGAATTGAATATTTCTTTTTTTACGTCACGTTCCACATTTGGATTCACCCTTATTTCTGCTACTCAGTTTTCTCAGAGGACAGCAGGAAATTGCTTTTTGAAACATTTTAGAGAAGAAGAAGAAATAGAGGGGATGGCAGAAGAATAACGTAAGATTATTCTTAAAAACAATTAATTAAAGAACAACAATTTTTGTAACTTTATTCGGTTTTCTTTCTTAAGGCACTTTTGCAAATCTTCCCCTTTAAGCACAAATAAGGCCAGACTTTTTAAATTGTTCCTTCCTTAAGAATCTACTGAGGGGGGAGGACATTTCTATTTTTTTAAATCTTTATTTTTCAAGTCAATCACTTTTCAAGTTTTGTTACTACATACAAAAAAAAAAAAAAAGCTTAAAATTTGAATAAATAAATCTATTTTATCTATAAAGTCTATTTTGTTACTTATTATATGACTAACCTAAATATTATTATTGATTTAAATGATGTTATTTACTTAATTTTACTATGAATATACTTTAATATACTTTAAAGTATTTATTTAATTCATTTAATTTAATATCTAGGCCACCCATGGAGGTCGGGTCCCTTTTTGAGTCTTGGGTCCTCCCAAGGTTTCTTCCTACTATCAGGGATTTTTCCTTGCCGCTGTCGCCCTGGGTTTGCTCCATTTGGGATTGGCCTTTTAAGATCATATGAGATTATAAAGCTGATTTGTGAAAATGCTCCCGTTATAAAAAGCGATTATCTGGTATTATTTCTTTTAAACGTGAGCCATTATCCCTCATTTGTCCCCCTCTTTAGCTTTTCTGTCTCTGAGGGAGTGGAGGCCAGTTGTTGGATCATACTTCAGTATTGCCAGTATTCCTTAAATCTGGTAACTAAAACCCCAGGCAGAGGCTTTTGGGGGGGTGTGTGATGGCTACCAGAAAGCCTTTCGTACGATCTGAAGCTCTTTCAGTTCACTGATATTTACTTGTTTACGTCTCAGAAGACGAACTAAAAAAAAAAGTTTCCCTAGTGCAGATTGGAGCCCTAATGCAGAGGAAGGATGGAAAAAAGGATGTCCTGTTCAGACCTGCCACAGTCGCTCCTGCTCTACCTGCCCGCTGCCCCGAGAGCGAGGCCCCAAAAAGCACCGTGTGTTAAGCAGGTATTAAAATTGTATTATTTAAGTGAAAATTATTCAAATGCAAAGGTCGTGATTGAAGGGACTTGTGATCGGGTTTCCACACGGTGCCTCCGTCCCGTCTATCCGCCCGGAGACGAACACGGCTCTGGCATTACCGTGGGTAAAATAGGACGTGAAACGAGAAGACGCGGGGCGTCGTTGTTCCCGGAGCGGCGTGATGAATAAATAATCGTTAAGTGCTCGCGTTTGGAGATGAACGCCGGAGGAGGGAGGGATAATGAGGCTTTAGTGATTCCGCACAATAGCGCCCGAACCGAAAAAGCCTAAGTGCTTGGGAGAATACGGTTGGGCCTTTGGAGAACCTACCAAATTACAAACCATGACAGCCATTTGTGCACGGGGTTGGGTCCGAGAGCGAGCGGTTGAGATTTGGCTCGCGTTAAAATAATGCCTGACCAACTCACCCGGGGAAAGCACTGCTGCCCTATAAAAAGGTTCTCAGAAGCTACTTTTGGGAAACCTCCCGGTGACGCCCCTGCGACGCACTCTAGGACTTTCAGATATTTTGAGAGGGGGCTTCACTGGACTGACATAGCACTTAGGGATTTTGGGGAGCAATGGTTTTATGGGGGCACCCCCAGCAGAGAGGATGGTTTGATCCACTCAGAAGCACGAGCATTGGTTGGGTCTGAAGTAATCACACTCACTCATTAGAACCTTTATTCGTTTCAGATTGTGATGTGAGGTTGTGTGTTCTCATGGAGTGTGGCTTCACACACTTGATTTTAACTCGATGGCCCGAGGCTAAAACCGAGAAATATCGGACTCAAGCTTGACAAAGGTCACCCAAGCAAGGGTCGTTCTTAAAGGACAAAACAAAAAAAAAACTAAACGAGGTAAAATAAAGAATGAATTCGGCTCTAATATCCGATCAGCTCTCGCGGTCATGAACATAAACACTAAAATCAGTCTAAAAACTGTACATAAAGCAATCGTTTAACCTAATGCACACTTTTTCTACTTAATAAAAATAAATCAAATTTAAACAGCAAATAAAAAATCGATTTGACAAAACTTAACGATTTAACATAATATATAAAAGCTAAGTTAAATATCTTTAATAAATTTATTTTACAAATAATATATGCAGAATTTATTGCATAATAATACTAATAATGCATACACTGTTAAATAATAATATCAATAATAATAATAATAATAATAATAATAAAAAATAATAATAATAATAAGTAAAATAAGAATGCATACACTGTAAAAAAATATATATATAAAAAAAAAATAATAATAAAAATAATAATAATAATAATAATAATAATAACAATAATAATGATAATTATAATAATAATGATAAAATAATAACAATAAAAATATTAATAATAATAATGCATACACTGTTAAATAATAATAATAATAATAATAATAATGCATACACTATTAAATAATCATCATAATAAAAGCAATAATAGTAATAAGAATAATAAGAATAATAAATACTGTTAAATAATAATAATAATAATAAATAATTGGCAATAGCTAAACAAGAAACCTATTTGAATAAATAAAAAAAAGCAACTATAATAAATGTTTGTTTATTTAATATTGTGCCAGTATAACCTGGGCTAGTTTAGAGTTACCAATTAACCTAAGGTATCTGTTTGGAATATGGGAGGAAACCGGAGTACCAAAAGTAAACGCACATGGACGTTTGGAGAACATGCAAACTCCACACAGATGCAGAGTGAGGTTGGGATGGAACTGGGGACCTAAAACAAACAAACAAACAAACAAACAAACAAACGAATAAAGAACAAGCATGACCATGAAGCCAAACCACAGATTGATTCCCTCAGGTTCTCACTCGGTTCGAACCCCACTTCAGTCACACAAAGCCTCCTGTGTTAGGACTAGGAACTATTGTTGGTTCTGGCTGCTCTCATCAACAGGGTGTTTTTTTTTTATAAGACCCACGTTTTTTCACCTCTCATTCTGTAACTCCCATTTAAAGCTTCTCGAAGCCCCAAGAAAAGAAATATTTCGGTCTGAAACCTAATGAAAAACGTTTGTTTTTAGGCGTTCGCTTGTCATATCTGCGTTCGCCGCCAAGCCTGGATGTTGTTTGACCAAATTGAAGGGCGTAGTAGAAAAGTTAATGGTGAGTCCGACCCGATTTTGCACAGCTGCTGAATTTGATGGGCGTGTCAGTTCTGCGCACTAACTCCTCTATAATATCCGTTAATCAAAGTGTCATGTCGTTGCTCTCGCTCGAAGTGGCTCGAGATTACACCGTCACGTGGATTTCGGAGCGGGGAGATGTTCCCTCCGCTCTCGGCGCTCTCTCTTTTATTTTCCACCTGAACGAGCCCATCTGAATGGAGCGCTGATGTTTATATTAGCATGCATTATTCCGCCACGTCTCGCCACAATAAAGAGCGCCCATCATCCACCCCTCTTCCCCTCACTCCCTCTGAGAGGATAATATTTAGAATTCGGGAGAGGGCCCTTTCCGCCCTGTCACGCCTTTGTAATCGCCCCCCTTTTTAAAATGTGCATATTGCTACAGGGCTCCTGAAAGTACGGCGCCTCGTCTTTTCTTCCCTCCTCTTCTTCTCGCCCTCTTTCTGTTCCTTCGGAAGATCAAACTTGCTGAGATGGATCCTGAATTCATTCGGCTCTTTGTTGACTTTCTTACACACCTGTGGAAGTGTGTATGTGATCTCTAAACACACACTCCCTGCTTTATTGCACTTTGTTCCTACACACTGACTCACTGCACCATGGATCCCATCCCTCAGCAGATATGGACCAGCCCAGGACCTGCACTAAGCAGCTACCGCCTTCATCCTGGACATTTGCTGGGTTCGAGAGCGTATTGAAATCCCACAGATAAGCCAGATCCGATGATCCAGATCCCCCCCCCCCCCCCAGTTCTTGGCCCCTAAGTTTTGGCCGGCCCAAAGCCAGGTCCCTGCAACCAGAGGAATAAATAATCCCTTTATATTTATTTTTTATAATATGTTTTAAAATCTGTGCTAGTTACAGTTTGTGTCACTACTAGTACTACTACTAATAATATAATAATAATAATAATAATAATAATAATAATAATAAGCAGCTATATAAGGAACTATATAAGTTTAACTTATTATTATAATAATTATTATTATAATAATTATTATTATTATTATTAACAACAACAACAACAATTATAATAATAATAATAATTATAATAATAATAATAATTATAATAATAATAATAAGCAGCTATATAAGGAACTATATAAGTTTAACTTATTATTATTATTATTATAATTATAATAATAATAATAATTATTATTATTATTATTATAATTATTATAATTATTATTATTAATATTATTATTAACAACAACAACAACAATTATAATAATAATATAATAATAATAATAATCATAATAATAATAATAATAATAATAATAAGCGGCTATATAAGGAACTATATAAGTTTAACTTATTATTATTATTATTATTATTATTATTATTATTATTATTATTAATAACAACAACAATAATAATAATAATAATAATAATAATAATAATAATAATGAATATTTCTGTTTTGATTACAGGGTTTATTTATAAGGAATTTAATTTAGCTTAAAATAAAATTATAATCAAAATGATCATAATTTATACAATATATTAATAAATAATTGAGTTATTACTATTATTAATAATAATATAATAATATAATATAATAATATAATTTAAAAAGTAATAATAAAAATAATAATAAGAAGAAAAACAGTAAAACAATGATAACAGCAGCATAATTAATATTCATAATATTTATAATAATGCTAATAATAATAATGCTAATACTACTACTACTACTACTACTAATAATAATAATAATAATCTTTATTATTATTATTATTATTATTATTATTATTATTATTATTATTAATAATACTATTATTTTGATTGTTATTATTAATGTGCATTTGTTTGTTTTGATTACAAAAATTAAAGATTTTTCAAATCTTATGTTAAAACATTCATATAAACAAACCCGATTATTATGGAAATATTAATAAAAAAAGGAAAACTAAAATTATTATTATCATTAATAATAATAGTAATAATAGTAATGATAATAATAATAATAATAATAATAATGATAATAATAATAATAATCTTTATTATACTAATATTTCTATAAGAATAATAATTTTTATTCTAATACTATTTTTATATTAATAATAATAATAATAATAATAATCATAATAATAATAATAATCTTTATTATACTAATATTTCTATAATAATAATATTTTTTTATAATACTATTTTTCAAATAATAATAATATTTATTATTTTATTTAATATTTTATTATACTACAATTTCTATAACAGTAATAATAATTTTGATTATAATACTATTTTTATATTAATAATAATATTAATAATAATAATAATTATAATAATAATAATAATAATAATAATAATAATAATCTTTATTATACTACAATTTCTATAATAATAATAATAATTTTTATTATAATACTATTTTTATATTAATAATAATAATAATAATAATTATTATTATTATCTTTATTATACCACAATTTCTATAATAATAATAATACTTTTTATTATAATACTATTTTTATAATAATAATAATAATAATAATAATAATAATAATGTAAAAAAAAACAGGAGTTAATATGGATATCTATTGTTGCTATAAAGATGTGATTAGGGACGTTTAAATAAAAGTCCCTTTGCCTTGAGTCTGATGGTCTGTAACTGTGCTCTGACACAGAGGGAAGGAGAAGGTGGGGGGAGATTCATATTTAGGGGCGGAGCTTTCAGGACTGATTTATCATTTAAAACTGACTTTATTATATTAAACATCAGCTTCAGTCTCTGCTGGTGAAAAAGACGACGAGTCTAATGGAGCGGTGAGGCGCGCACACACACACACACACACACACGCACACACACACACACAAACACTGTAACGTCAAGTCAGATATATTTCTATAGCGCTTTTTACAAAGCTGCTTTTACAGTCTGATTACGTTCTAAGGCCAATCCCAAACTGAGCAAGCCTAGGGCGACAGTGGCAAGGAAAATCCCTAAATGTTGTAAGGAAGAAACCTCGGGAGGAAGCAAGACTCAAAAAGGGGACCCGACCTCCATGGGTGGTCTAGATGTTAAATTTAATAATAAAGTTTGTAGTCACAGAAAAGCTAAATAAATCATAACAGATGAATTAAATGTTGAGAATCGCAATTATTTTGTCCCATTTTCTAACCGACAGATGGAGGGAGTTACTGCCCTCTGGTGGGACTGGTTTCTGTTGCTGGAAACCAGTGGAGGAACATCTTAGTGTGTGGGGCTGGAACTGGTACTTGGAGAGAAAAGAGAATGTGTAGATACTTATTTAAGAACACAGAGTCTATCACCAAACACAGATACTCCGGCAGCACTGCTATAGCAGCATAGCTAGAAAGGTCTATAAAGTCTATAAAAATTCTATAAAGGTTTTTAGTTCAGTTTATTGTTTATTTGAATTTGTTTCTCTCTCTCTCCCTAATATTCCTGCAATTCCTTTATTATTTTAAAATCACAGAAAAATTGACTTTAAAATTATTATTACTATTATTAATATTATTATAAGCTGTTCAGACTCAGACTGTTTTAACTCGGTTGATGTGTTTAGAGACCTTTTTGCCCTTTGTTTTCTGGTGAACACTTTACATTAAAGGCCAAGCCTATTTTATTATATTTAATAAAGGCCACACCTCTTTCATTATAATCCATAAAGGCCACACCTCTTTTATAAAAATGTATAAAGGCCACACCTCTTTTATAAAAATCCATAAAGGCCACACCTCTTTTATTATAATCCATAAAGGCCACACCTCTTTTATTATAATCCATAAAGGCCACACCTCTTTTATAAAAATGTATAAAGGCCACACCTCTTTTATTATGATCCATAAAGGCCACACCTCTTTTATAATAATTTATTATAATCAATTAAGGCCACACCTCCTTTATTATGATTTATTATAATTCATAGAGGCCACACCTCTTTAATCTCATTAATCCTAATCCAGGTGTGTGTGTGTGTGTGTGTGTGTTCAATCCAGCTTCATTCCAGTGTTTTTTCTGCAGGATAAAACGAATAAAAGAGAGAAATAAAGATACCGGCAGCACTGATGGAGGATTTTTTTTTTTTTGTTGCTCTTCTGGGATTTGCACCTTTCCTACCTCTGTCCTCCCGAAAAGCGTCAGAGTGGCATTACGCACAAATGCGCTAAATCCACACAGGAAAAGAAAAGAGCACTGCTTCTTCCACACTACCTGCTCTTCCTCCCGCCTTCTTTACCCCCCTAACCCCAAACCCATTACAGTCCCAGCTTTCCTTTAGGGACTCGTGCCTCACATTCAAATCCTAACCTTGCTCTGCTCGCCTCAGCCCAGAGCAGACGGGCGAAGAAGTACGACAGGAAGTCTCCTACCATTTCAGTCAGTAAACTATGGAAGCTTTTCTCAGCGTTTCATTTGTTCGACGTTTTACTTTGGTACTCTTAGGGTTCCTTCATTCCCCCGGGGCGTTCGGCCGTCCTCTCCGGTCGCCATGGGGTGGCCTTATATCCAGTATCTTAAATATGTCCTGATCCCGAACAGCCTATAAAGGCGTGGTTTTAGCGCTGTACGGTGCCAGGTCGTCATTACTCCAACGGGATTCCATCTCCGTTTGGTTCGCGTGTCTGACCACCGGCGCCCTTGCGCCCTTCCGCGTTCCCTAGAGATAGTGGTTAAGTTCCGAGGGCTTTTAGTGCCGATGGACTGGTACGGGAGGGGAACCCCCGAGGTATTTAGTTCGTTAGGGGCACTTTGAGGGTTTTCCCCGTCCCGTACTCGTGCACTCCTCGCACGGTCAGAGCTCGGGCTCTTCGGTCCCTACCTAGCCTCACTTCAGCCGGGTGTTCGTTCTGAATAGGACACGCCTCGGTCTGGCTTCTTTGTTTTCAAGCTCACGCTCGCCCTCTGGCTCTTCGGCGACCCAAGCTTATATGCTCGCCTTTTTGCGCTTTGGCCACTTCCGCGATTTCTTCGCCCCCTCGCGCTGGTTGCGCGTTAGAGCTCGCCGTCCTCTGAACTCTTTAGAGCAGCTACCTGGTAGTGTGTTTGAAGTATACACGTCCCGGCATGGTGCCCTGGCACTCCGGCGCTTTTGCGCTCTCTTGAGCCTGACTCTAGTTGGCTGCTGACTCGAGATATGCCCCGGCTAGAGTAGCTACTGGGTAAACACGGACTCTATAAGACGTATCCCGGTTTTGTTTTTTTATTATTGCATGCACATTTGAGCTCACTTTCGCTCCCTGGCGTTTGGACTACCTCCGTGCCTCGCCATTTAAGAGGCGTCCCAAAACTGCGCTTTCTGCACATCTGCCCCGACTGGCGCTTTGGCGCCCTCTCGCGACCAGTTTGTGCGTTGCTCATATTCGGGAAGCAAACTCGGCGCGCCCCTTTATCCTTTTCGTTTTATTATGTTAGGAGCCTTACGCTCCGCTCTTCATCCCTTTTCAGTTGTTCTATATTATTTCCCCATTCCTATTAAACGTCGTGGGATACGCTTATCCTGCATACTTGGGTCCTAATAAAAACCACCACATCTCGTAACAGGTAGAGATTGCCTTGGACCTTCTCTGGCCGTCTTGGGTGAAAAAATGTGGTCACAGAAAATCTGATTTTGTGTTTTGGTGCTGGGGTCACGTCTCTAATTTACACACGGGGAACCTTAAGGTGGTTAGAGTGTCTCTAATAAAGGGAATTGTTTGTACACTGCATTTACATGACGCCCTTATCCACACAGTCTTACAATTCAAGCAATTGTAGGTTCAGGGCCTTGCTCAGGGACCCAACTGTGGCAGCGCTGGACCTTCTGGTCCATAGTCCAGTAACCACTAGGCCACCACAGTCCAAAGAGTATTATTTACATTAAGGGAATTTAGCAGATTAATTAATACAGTCTTACAATCAAAGCAATGGTTTGTTAAGGGCCTTTGTTTATGGACCAGACTGTGGCAGCTTGGCAGTGGTGGGATCTGAACCCTGGACCATCAGGGTACCGTAGTATCAGTGAGTCCAGTCCCTTAACCTTATACTTTTAAGTATTTATTTAATGAACATCTAGGCCACCCATGGAGATCGGGTTCCTTTTTGAGTCTTGGTTCCTACCAAGGTTTCTTCCGTCTACTTTCAGGGATTTTCCTTTCCACTGTCGCCCTAGGCTTGCTTAATTTTGGACTCGCCTTTTAAGAACATATAAGATTATAAATCTGATTTAAGACAATGCTCCGTTATAAAAAAGCTCTATAGAAATACATTTCAATTGAATTGAATTTGGAACTTAATTTGTTCCCAGAAGGTGTTCCTTCACTGGAGTTCTCCAGACTCTGGGTCCTCCATGGGAACCAAGTTTTATGGTCACGTCTAGTCCCAAAATCCTAAGCTTTAAAGCCTGGGGTGGTAGTGGCAAGAAAAACATCTAAAATCTTCTTGGGGGGACCAAGCCTGGACTGTTATGAACCGTATCGTCTTTAGTGCTGAGTCCAGGTTCTGCTTGGGATCCGATGATGGCCGGGTTTGAGTATGAAGGCCTCGTGGTGACTGATACGAGGGACACTAACAACTCAGCGACCCACGGGTGTTGCCCCCTCACGGCAGGGCATCCAACCGGCAACACATTTAGGGTTTAACAGGAACGTCTACACCAGACATGTAACGCTTCCTTGGCCAGCCTGGTTGCCAGATTTAACACAAATCAAGCATTTAGGGGTTGTCTTGTACCATCTTGCACCCAGGCTAGAGGCACATTAACAGGTTAACTAGATCCAAGGATTTCCCACTGAGGACTCATTTTATAATATATTTTGTTTTATAATTTAGTTTATTAATTTTTTTACTAGTTTAAATGTATTTTTTTTGTCAATTATTTTTTTTAATTTTTCCCCCTTTAAAAAGCATAACATTATATAACAAGTACGAGTATACATCTTACATGTACACAAATACACACTTGCACACATACACATATTCTACAACACCTTTCAGTACAGTGTCGATAATAATGATAATAACATTTTAAAAATAAATAAATAAAATAATTTAAAAAAAACAAACAAAAAAAACAAAAAAAAACCATACATTTACTACACATTTAGTTGAGATTTGCATTTTTCATCCGTCATCATAGTCATGTATGGTTCCCAAAGATTCTCAAAATCTTCTTGTTTACCCCTTATAATGTACGTTAATCTTTCAAGTCCAATAGAGTTTGAGAGTTACCTTGGACCTTCCATGCTCTTCCAGCACAATGCAATTGCCCTCCTGGCCTGAAGAAGTCCAAAGTCCAGCGCTGGGTATTGTTTCGGTGTTTGTAAAAAATCTTTCTGATATATCCCAAGCAGACACAGTTTGGCATTCAAGGGGACTTTACACACAAATATATCTGACAAGCACTTTACAACATTTCTCCAAAAGTTCTGTAGCTTTGTACATTCCCATAAACTGTGAAAAAGATTTCCCTTTACAATCATACACTTAGTACTCAGGAATATTAGCAGACATATGATGGAGTTTAACAGGCGTAATATATATCCTCATCAGCCACTTGTAGCATTTTTATTTTCTATTTTTTTATTTACTTACTTACTTATATCACTACACGTGATCAATCTAAATCTGTCTGTTCACTTAACAAGAAAAAAACCCCAACATTTTGAAAAGTCGTAAAAATGCGAAATATAATCATCACAATAATGAAAGCGGGCGGAGTCTGGGACACGTCGCTCATAAGTAACCCTATAAATAATATGTACACAGGTATTTAACGTCCATTTGCTTTGGCGTCGGAGGTTTTAAGAATTGAGGAAGGAAATAAAAATCGGTCTTATATAAATCTAATTCACGTCTGAATGACAGAAAACTAGTGCGAGCGCACAGAAAAGGGAATCGCAGTCTCGAAGGTTAAAAGCAACATGGTAAGGTTCCCTTCGTGTTCATATTGTGTTCAGTCATTCATTCATTCATTATCTACCGCTTAATCCACACGGGGTCGCTGGCCAGCCGGTGCCCACCCGGCAACTCTGGGCGCAAGTGCAGGAACAACCCTAGACGGTGCGCATCATAAGGCACACACTCAATAAGGGCCACTTTTAAAGACACCAGTTAACCTAACATGTATGTCTTCGGACTGTGAGAGGAAACCTGAGTACCCAGAGTAAACCCACACAGACAGGACCCAGGCCGCCCCACCCTGGGATTGAACCCGGGACCTTCTTGCTGCCCTTCTCCTGATCCACCAAGTCTATTAATTTGGACAGCAGTGAGTCATCAGGTGCAAACATTTGGTACGTCAGACATCGTTTCCTTTGTTCTCAATACATTTCAAGCGTGAAGCATTAAAATGTGTAGAACGTATCATTAGACCAGGCGTGCCCACACTTTTCCGTAAAACTGTAGCCTACACGCTGTCAATCACACTGGACGCAGCATACTCATTTTCATCTAGATCGTTTCCTCCACACACACGCACGCACGCACGCACGCACGCACACACACACAAGCGCACGCAATTATGTTTTTTCTTCAGACGGAAATAATTCTACCCTCAATAGGCAATGAAATGCTTGTTCAACTTCAGATGCTTCTGTTACCAAAACACATTTCCCAAACAGCTATAATAATTCATTCATATAATTGATTCAGAGAGGAGGTGTCCCCGTCCCCC
>JAVSBV010000001.1:174102-187546 GCA_033117975.1 Parotocinclus spilosoma
AACTGGAACCTTTGGTACTGGAACTGTAAGCTTTGTTATTAGAACTGGAACCTTTGGTACTGGAACTGGAACCTTTGGTACTGGAACTGGAACCTTTGGTCCTGGAAGCTTTAAGTACCTATACAGGAAACTATTTCTTCCTGAACTGGATTTTTAACCTTTACTAGTGGAACTGGAACCTTTGCTATTAAAATGGGAAACTTTGGTACTGAAACTGGAACCTTTGGTAGTGGAATTGTAAGCTTTGTTATTAGAACTGGAACCTTTGGTACTGGAACTGTAAGCTTTGTTATTAGAACTGGAACCTTTGGTACTGGAACTGGAACCTTTGTTATTAGAACTGTAAGCTTTGTTATTAGAACTGGAACCTTTGGTACTGGAACTGGAACCTTTGTTATTAGAACTGGTGCCTTTGTTAGTGGAACTGGAACCATCGGTCCTGGAACTGTTTGCATTAATATAGAAAGTGGAACCTTTCTTATGTTTACATGTCATTATTTAGCAGGTCGTTTTATCCCCCTAACAGTTCCTAGTCCTTTAGTTGCCTGGAGGTGACCCCGGGTTACTTTGTGACCTCGTTAGTACTGGACTGATCCACCGTGGATTGGTGGAGTCCAAACTCTTTAGAGATGCTTTTCTGTTTTCCCTCGCTGGGACTCGAACCCGGGTCTCTAGAGGAGTGAGTGAAGGAGCGGGAGGAGGTTCATCATTAGGATTCGTCTCAAACACAGAAAGGAACCAATGGCAAATGAAACGGGGTGTGTAGGAACCCCCCCCCCGATTGCGGGACCATGTTTACTCTTTGAAAAGCGCAGACCTTATTAAATCCTGTTTGTCCCTTCACTGGGAAACGACCCGGGAACTGGGACCAGGCCTGATGAAAGCAGTTCAGTAATGAAGCGGGACTGATTAACGAGCGTCTGCTTTTTAAACCCAATCTAGAGGAGAAGAAGTAGTTCCATGTCCCAGTGGATCCCATCAGAACAGGAACTCGTGATTAAGGACACTTTCATCTTTTATTCCTCTCGTTTTATACACTTTCTCTCATCTAGAGCAAATGCGCAGTCCTGCACTTTCTACAGGAACCCTTTCAGAGAACTAACCTACAGATTTAAAAACAAAAACAATAAAAAAAAACCGCCCAAATCTGAAACTGGAACCTGGGGTTCTGGAACCGTTCACTTTAGTACCAAAACTGAAACTCTAAGTACGGGAACTAGAAACTTTTAGGTAAAGGTAAAGGTATGGAAAGGTTTAGTTATTTGGTACTTTGGAACTTTTTAGTATTTTACCAGGAACCAGAGTGTTTGATTTTGACATTATTGCAACTGGAACCTTTGGTAGTGGAACTGGAACCTTTGGTACTGGAACATGATACTTTGGTACTAAAACTGTAAGCTTTGATGTTGTAACTGGAACATTTGGTTCTGGAATTATTGGAACTGGAACCTTTGGTCCTGGAACTGTAAGCTTTGATATGGGAACTGGAACCTTTGGTAGTGGAACTGTAAGCTTTGTTATGGGAACTGGAACCTTTGGTCCTGGAATTATTGGAACTGGAACCTTTGGTACTGGAACTGTAAGCTTTGATATTTGAAGTGGAACCTTTGGTTCTGGAATTATTGGAACTGGAACCTTTAGTACTGGAACTGTAAGCTTTGATATCAGAACTGGAACCTTTGGTTCTGGAATTATTGAAACTGGAACCTTTGGTTCTGGAATTATTGGAACTGGAACCTTTAGTACTGGAACTGCAAGCTTTGTAATTAGAACTGGAACCTTTGGTACTGGAATTATTGGAACTGGAACCTTTGGTAGTGGAACTGTAAGCTTTGTTATGGGAACTGGAACCTTTGGTACAAGAATTATTGGAACTGGAACATTTGGTACTGCAACTGCAAGCTTTGTTATTAGAACTGGAACCTTTGGTAGTGGAACTGTAAGCTTTGTTATTGGAACTGGAACCTTTGGTAGTGGAACTGTAAGCTTTATTATTGGAACTGTAAGCTTTGTTATGGGAACTGGAACCTTTGGTAGTGGAACTGTAAGCTTTATTATTGGAACTGTAAGCTTTGTTATTAGAACTGGAACCTTTGGTAGTGGAACTGGAAGCTTTGTTATTGGAACTGGAACCTTTGGTAGTGGAACTGTAAGCTTTGTTATTAGAACTGGAACCTTTGGTGCCAGAACTGTAATTTTGATATTGGAACCTTTTAGCACTAGAACAGGAACATAGGTTGGGTAAGGATATTGGGAGGTTTCCATGGTAACCCTAGAGGAAAATGATTTGTTATTGTTTGATGTTGATAAATGAAGTTTGTTATTGATTATCGTTTTCTGTTTATTACCTCTGAGCTCATACGGCTAAATGGGATTAGCATCGCTATGCTAATGTGTGTGAGGGTGAGAATGCTAATCTGGTACTGGATGGTTCCTCCTTATTTACCGTCCTGTCTGGTTTTAGGGTTATTTATTTATTTATTTATTCATTTATTTATTTATTTATTTATTTATTTATTCATTTATTCATTTTTTTTTTTTCTATATCTTATGCTTTCTTACTTTCACTTTCCTTCTCCCTCTCACATTTTCACTTTCTTGTGTATGTGGTTTGTTTTATTTATTAATTAACTTGTTTTATTATTATTATTATTATTATTATTTGAGCATTTTGGGATTTATTTACTTTCTGTTAGCATATGTGTTGTAGCTTGTGAGAAAAAATAAAAGGGGGATGTTTGATGATGTATATTTACAGTAAAATCGTGTTTGATGATGTCATTATTGGGATATTTACAGTAAAATCGTGTTTGATGATGTCATTATTGGGATATTTACGGTAAAATCGTGTTTGATGATGTCATTATTGTAATATTTACTGTAAAATCGGGTTTCATGATGTCATTATTACGATATTTACGGTAATTTCGTGTTTGATGATGTCATTATTGTAATATTTACTGTAAAATCGGGTTTGATGATGTCATTATTACGATATTTATGTTAAAATTGTGTTTGATGATGTCATTATTGGGATATTTATGGTAAAATCGGGTTTGATGATGTCATTATTAGGACATTTACGGTAAAATCGGGTTTGATGATGTCATTATTTGGATATTTACAGTAAAATCGTGTTTGATGATGTCATTATTGTAATATTTACTGTAAAATCGGGTTTGATGATGTCATTATTGTGATATTTATGGTAAATTTGTGTTTGATGATGTCATTATTAGGATATTTACGGTAAGCTTCACCTGGCAGTAATTAGTTGAGAGCCTGACGCTGTTATTCAGACTAGATGAATCCAGGCTTGAATAAATCAATGCATATTTAGCATGTGGTTGTTTGTTTTTTTGGGTCCATTAATAAATTGGGGGCACTACGGATTCATTACGGTATGGGACGTCATGCAAATGATGAAACGTGTTCGGCTGTACTTAGAGAAATTGAGCGGCGTGAGCGGGCGCACCAGACCACCCCCCCCCCCGTCCATTTCCAAATCATAAACTGTTTTCAATACGGGCATGCCAATGCTCCGAACGTGTGGCATACATTATGCCGGGGAATATTTATTAGATTGTCTCGACTGTGGAGGTAAGACGGCCGGCGTCCCTTTGACCAATTCCCATTAAGTTGTACGGGACGCCCCCGAATGGCCCCCTTTAATTGGCCCTGGAGGCCAGAGCACCAATTAATAATCAATGGTGTCAAGGGGAGCAGGTTCGGGCCGCGTTTAAAGCCATAAATTACGGCGTCCGTTCCATATTTATCCTGAGCCGGCCTTTGTTGTAATTGGCATGAGGCTTTTAAGGTAATTGAATTATAAAAAAAGAGAAACGTGAAGTATAGATCCGTCCGGATAAACAAACAAGAGGCCGGAATATGACAGGAGCGTCTGGTTATTCTTGGCCTCTTTCTTACTCCACATCATAAAGATTCCTCATCAATTACAGCGACTGACGCTAATGGCGAGGTAACGGAGCGGGCGGGCGGGCGGGCGGACGGGTGGGCCGGTGGGCCGGTGGGCGGGCGGGCGGGTAGGGCGAGAAATAATCTCCAGAAACAAAGAAAGAAGGGAAAAGCTGCTCTTATCTAAGAGAGGAAACAAAAAAAACAAAACCTGAAAAAAGTGTAAAACTCTGCTCCGTCATCACCTCCAAAGTGCTGCCTTACAGAAATAAACACACACACACACACACACACACACACACACGCTTAAATATCAGCTTTCATCAAGTGGAAAAGAAAAAAGAAAAATGTAAAGAGAAACGAGAGCATAAGGGAAGTGAAGCAGGGCGAGAAAAAGAAATAAGAAGAGAGAAAGGAAAGGAAAAGAGAGACAGAAAAAAAGAAAGAAAGAAAGAAAGAAAAAGAAAGAAAGAAAAAAACAAAGAAAGGAAGAAGAAAAAAAAGAAAAAAAGAAAAAAGAAAGATAAAAAAGATAAAAAAGAAAGAAAGAAAGGACAAAAGAAAGACGGAAAGAAAGAAAGAAAAAAAAGAAAGAGAGAAAGAAAAAGAAAGAAAGAAAAAAACAAAGAAAGGAAAAAGGAAAGAAAAAAAAATGAAAAAAAGAAAGAAAGAAAAAGAAATAAATAAAGAAAGAATAAAAAAAAAGAAAGAAAGGAAAAAGGAAAGTAAGAGAAAAAAGAAAAAAAAAAGAAAGAAAGATACAAAGAAAAAAAAAGGAACAAAGAAAGAAAAAGAAAAAAGAAATAAAAAAAGAAATAATTAAAAAACAAAAAAGAAAGACCTGTACCTTTGTATTATTATTATTATTATTATTATTATTATTTTTTTTTTTTTTTTTAAATTATTATTATTATTATTATTAATAATAATAATAATATTATTATTTTTTTTTATTATTATTATTTGTATTATTATTATTATTATTTTATTATTATTATTATTATTATTAATAATAATAATAATAATATTATTATTATTATTATTATTATTTTTATTTTTATTATTATTATTATTATTATTAATATTATTATTATTATTATTATTTTTTATTATTATTATTAATATTATTATTATTATTATTATTATTATTATTTTTATTATTATTATTGCAACATGCAAAGGGCTAAAAAGCTAAAAATATTTTGAATGTGTTTATATGTAAACATTTTAGAACACAATGTTAAATATATTAAACTGTTAAACTGTAAACAATCACTCAAATCATTTGTAAAGAACAAAAAGTTTGATAAATATGTTTTTTATTATTTTATTGATTATATATAAAATGCTTCATGAAGTTGAAATAATAATAACAATAATAATAATTCATATTATGAATATTTTTTTGTTGTATATTCGTGGTTTCAATAAAGTTTATTAAAATAATGTTAGATATAGTTACTTATAAATTAAATTATTTTATTATTATTGATATTATTATTAGTAGTAGTATCATTATTATTATTGTAAATATTACATCGTAAATATTACATCATTATTTTTCCTATAAGTTTTTAAATATTTTTTTTAAACATATATATTTTATATTTTTATTTTATTTACTATTATGTTATTATTATGCCTAAATATATTTTTCATTAGAATGTTATGATTATTATTATTAATAGCAATTTTATTCATTGTAAACTGTTGTAACTTGTATTATTATTATTAATATTATAATTTTTAATTTTTTATATAATTTTTTATTGTATTAATTTTTGTATTAATTAATTAATTATTTAATAATAATAATAATAATCATCATCATCATAATAATAATCAGATTTTTAAAATAATTTAAATCTTACAGCATTAATAATTGAACAGGTTAATAATGAATTAATGAAAGCTTTTTATAGTTGGATTTATTCCGGAGCTTTTTAAAAATCCTCTTTAAATTTCTTCCCCCTCTCTCCTCTAACACGTCCTGACACCGGGTCACGTCCCTCTGATCGCTCCTTCTTCAGGGGTGCCAACTCTAATCAGACCCCGGGTTTGGTTCAGCGGGCACAGCTGAGGGAAGGGCATCAAACTGGCAGTGGTTACAAAGACAAACGAGGGAACGACTCTTTAATAAACGACTCTTTAATAAACGACTCTTTAATAAACGACTCTTTAATAAACGAGTGAGTCGGAATCATTTAGAGCTTTAATCGACATTTATGATTCACTTAGAAAGAGTTTAATAAGAACCATCGTTCAGAAACCGATTGGGTTTGTTTAATAAAAGCTGGGGATCTTCAGGCTGCTGCATTTAGAGCTTTGGGCCCTACCATGGCAAGGCCCATAAGCATCTACTCCTACCATCCAGAGGTCCATAAGCATCTACTCCTAACATTCAGAGGTCCATAAGCATCTACTCCTAACATCCAGAGGTCCATAAGCATCTACTCCTACCATCCAGAGGTCCATAAGCATCTACTCCTAACATCCAGAGGTCCATAGGCTTCTACTCCTAACATCCAGAGGTCCATAAGCATCTACTCCTACCATCCAGATGTCTTTAAGCATCTACTCACACCATTCAGAGGCCCATAAGCTTCTACTCCTACCATCCAGAGCTCCATAAGCATCTACCCCTACCATCCAGAGGTCCATAAGCATCTACTCCTAACATCCAGAGGTCCATAACTTTCTAAACCCACAAACCTTACAGTAGGTCTGTAAGCATTGACTCATAATAACCAAAAGTCTACAACCTTGAGTTTTCCAACCCAAGGTCCATAAACTCCTAGTCCTCCTACCAAATGTCCACAAGCTCCTACAACTCTTATCCCCATAGCTTCTAATCCTACCATATGAAGGTCCTGATCCTCAGACTCTTCAGAATCTTCTAATCTTTCCATCCTAACGAATCGTCGTTGATTTATTTTAATAGCAGGCAGCTGTTTGGTGTCAGCGTGACAGGAGCCACTCCTAAGGTCCATGCTCCAGTATTGCAGCCTATCTGACTTAAGGGGAACCACAGCCATGTTCTAGAACAGGTCTGCATTCTGGACTTAAGGAGCCAAATCCTGGGAGAAGCTTCCAAACTTTAGTTTTCTTCCCCGTTCGTCTTTGAGGGAGGGCCGGGGTAAAGGCGTGCCAGCTCAGCTGTGCCCGCTGATCCGGAACTCAAGGTCCGATTTCAGCTGGCACCAGCAGAAAAAAAACCAAGAGATGAGAAGCTGCTGGAGGAGAGCATGGGTTTGGGTTCCACACTGAGCAGAGAAGAGAACGTCCAGCTGTTTGTTCATTAAACATGAAGCACAAGACGTGTTAGCATGAGCAGGCACTAATCCGCCCATGTTCCTGGGGATCTGCTCTCCAAAACGTGGGTGTCCAAACTCTTTTGTGTTGATGTCTCATTTTCTCCTCAGTCTGGCCAAAGTTCTTGGACACACCTACACACACACACACACACACACACACACACACACACAGCGACCATATGTTCAATGTGACCCTCATTATTCTCCATTAGGGCAGCCATCCATGAAAAGCTCGTGCTGATAACGGGGCGCTAACACCTTCAGAGACCAGTGTGTGTGTGTGTGTGTGTGTGCGCGCGTGTGTGTGTGTGTGTGTGTGTTCCTGGAAGGCGTACAGGAGGCATCCAGGGGGGGCAATGGATTAATTTATTGCAAATATTGCGGGTCACATTGAGCAGCTGATGCTAGGTGGCTAACCGTATGCTAACTCGCTAATGACATTAGAGCACTGGCAGAGCGACAGTGTGAGGTGGCCTACAATAACACACACACACACACACACACACACACGCACGCACACACACACACACACACACACACACACAATGAGTGTTTCAAGTGTTATTTTATTTCATTTTTTTTGCAAAAACATCTTAAGATGTTTTAACTTCTATTTTAAAAAGAAAAGTCCATAAGCTTCTACATCCACCAACCCAAAATCCATAAGCTTCTACATCCACCAACCCAAAGTCCATAAGCTTCTACATCCACCAAACCAAAGTTCATAAGCTTCTACATCCACCAACTCAAAAGTTTATAAGCTTCTACATCCACCAAACCAAACTTCATAATCTTCTACTTCCACCAACCCAAAGTCCATAATCTTCTACTTCCACCAACCTAATGTCCATAATCTTCTACATCCACCAACCCAAAGTACATAAACTTCTACATCCACTAACCCTGGAAGGAGTTCCTCTGATCATCTGTGCCGTATTGTCTCTGCACTACCCACTGCATGACCTTTCTTGACTCTGAAGGCTTCGGCTCCGTCCCAAACCCTAATCAAACTCCTCTGTAGGCCATTAAAGGGACGTGGAGGTATGAAATCGATGAGCAGGGGCCCTGCGGCGCCGTTCGGATCCCCTCGACCTGGCCCTTATTCTCTTGATATTCCAGCACTTAATTTAAGGGAGCAGTTAAATCACACGGGCCCCCATACGTCAAAGCGAGAGGGGGGCCCAAACAGGTCGTAATGAAAAAGCTATGATTGCTTTTCTGTCTGGCCAAATGACAGTTATCACCTCGATGACCCGCTGGAGGCCGCGGCCGTCGAGAAATGACACGCTGAGGGCATGACGTCGTCTAACAGGGTCGTTCCAAAAATCAATACAAAGCCCATTTCAAAAAGACACTCGCACGCCGTTCATTTATCGAATCGGCCCCGGGGCGAAAAAACAAACTTAGGCTCCCAAAGTCTGAGACTTTTATTCCATCAGTTACCCAACACTAACGCTGTTTCTTCTCAGAAGCTCGTGTTCCACCAGGCAGCGACCGTCCCGCCTTTATTAGGGTAAACGGGACA
Organism: Parotocinclus spilosoma; assembly: GCA_033117975.1. NCBI lineage: Eukaryota > Metazoa > Chordata > Actinopteri > Siluriformes > Loricariidae > Parotocinclus > Parotocinclus spilosoma. The sequence continues at coordinate 182,857 of JAVSBV010000001.1, forward strand.
GAGACGAGGCCATCAGAATCACAAACGTTTCACTCCTACATAAATAATCATCCTCTGATTAAATACCGGCTTTGACCACAAGAGGGAGTATAGTGCTGCCCTATAAAAAGGCTCTCAGACCATACTTCTGGGTAGCGTACCTCTTAATTACTACTGCCGCTCTCTATTTCTCCTTTCTTTTTTTTTTAATTAATCCTTTATTTCTAATTCCTACGTTTAGTTTCTTTGTTTGTTTCTTTGTTTCTTTATTTCCTTTTTTTTTATAACTTCTTCGTTTCTCTCTGTTTCGCTTTCGTTCTTACCTATTTTTTCTTGATTTTCTTTACTACTCCGATTCTTTTTCTTTTCATTTGTTTGATCCTGTTTTTCTTTTTTATAACTTAATTATTTACTTTTTGAAATTATTAACTTTATTTACTTCATTCCTGCCTTGCTTTCTTCCTTTCTTTCTATTTCTATATATTTATTTCTTTTTTTTTTCTTTCTTTTTTTCTTTCTTTTTATTTCATTATATTTCTTTCTACCTTTTTCTTACTTTCATTTATTTAAAAAAAAAATTTATTTCTTGTTTCATTCTTTCTTTTTCTTTTTTTTTTAAACTATCAGTTCTTGTTTTATTTTTTATTTTTTGTTTCATTTTTTATTTTTCTTCCTTCTATTATTTCTTTCTTACTTTCTTTCTTTTTTTTCTTTCTGTATTTCTCTTTCTTTTTTCTTTTTTCTATTTCACTACATTTCTTTCTTTTTTTTCTTTAATTTCTTTCTTTTTTTCTTTTCTTTCTTTCTTTCATTTTTTCTTTCTTTCTTTCTTTTTTTCTTTCTTTTTATTCCATTATATTTCTTTCTACCTTTTTCTTACTTTCATTTATTTTTTTATTTTTTTTATTTCTTGTTTCATTCTTTCTTTTTTTTTCTTTTTTTTTAACTATCAGTTCTTGTTTTCTTTTTTCTTTTTGTTTAATTCTTTATTTTTCTTCATTCTATTCTTTCTTTCTTACTTTCTTTCTTTTTTTTCTTTCTTTTTCTCTTTCTTTTTTCTTTTTTCTATTTCACTATATTTCTTTCTTTTTTTTCTTTAATTTCTTTCTTTTTTTCTTTTCTTTCATTTTTTCTTTCTTTCTTTCTTTTTTCTCTTTCTTTTGATTTATTTCTCCCTTTCTGCTTCTCTTTATTCTTTTTTTTCTATTCTATTTTACTCCATTCCTTCATTTGTTACATGTGTTTTTTTTTTTCTTTTCTATAACTCTTTTATTTACTGTAATTAGTTTTTTTCCACAAATCTTCACAAAACAAATTTTCTTCTTCTTTCTTTCTTTATTTTTTACATAGGTTTTTCTTTTTTTTTTTTTTTTTTTTAAATAATTAAATTATGGGGGGGGCACCGTGTGGATTTTGCATGTTCTCCCATTGTCTCTTTTGAGGTACAGCTTTGGGGGGCGTGTCTAAGCTGCGTTAGGTCAGTTGGTGTCTCTAAAGTGTCCACAGTGTGAGTGCTGCCCCCTGTAGCGTAAAAGGATTTAATTCTGATTCTCTTATGAAATGTTTAAATGTTTTCTTGGTAAATATATATTTGTGGGGACTTTCTAATAACATAACAAACTGCAGGCGTAACCACGGTAACCCAAACTAAATCTTTTTGGTTTTGTACCCAACCTTTTTTTTTTTTTTTTTTTTTTTTTAATAAAGTGGTCTGGATCTGCACAATGTCCCCACAAAGTCAGAAATATCAGTTCCTATCCCTCGTGAGACGTACAGTCCCCACAAGTGACTCATCAAATTGTTTGTATCTCGTTAAACATGACCTTTTTTTTTTTTCCTAACGCTGATCCTGGACTGGTTTCGGTTTCGGGTCGTCTGACTGATATGGTGCCCCCGCTTTTTCAGAGCAGGAGGATCGTTTCTTATTCGCCTTTGACTTTCTGTCAATAAACAATCAAAAGTAAAAAGTGTAAAAGCTGCTAAATGAGGCGAAAACACATCAGTCAGGTCAGACTGTCACTGTGCCTGAGGACACACACACACACACACACACACACACACACACACGTCATGCATGTGGAGCTTCAGAAGAAAACGTGGTTGCATCACAGTTAGCTCTAATAAATAAATGAATATAAAATAAATTTGTTCTTTTTTTTCCTTCTTTTCTTTCTAAACCTTTATTATTTATTATTTAATTCTTCACTTCTGCTTCGTTTTTAGTTTATTTTATTTGATTTTTCTCCTTCCATTTCTACATCTGCTTTGTTTCTTTTTTGTGTTTTGATGATATATTTGTTACCTTAATTATTTATTCTTTTTCTGTTTCTCTTTTCTTCGTTTTTAGATCATAAATTTATTTATTAATTGCAGAAAATATCAACGTACTAGAAACTAAAAACTTAATTTTAATATTTTTCATAACCCAAATATTTGAAATCATTATTTCTTTTTAAAACCCTAAAAAAAAATTCTTTCTTTACCCTTTAATTCTTTATTTTTTATTGAATTTTTACATTTCTTTCTTTCTTTTTTTCCTTCATTCTCTGTATTTTCCTTTTCCTTTCATTCTTTCTTTTTTATTCATTTTTTTTCTTTCTTCCTTTTTCCCAGGATTCTCCGTAGCCTTTAAATATTTATTTCTTAATCTTTCTTTTTCTTTCTTCTCTTAAACCTTGTATTTATTACCCAATTTCTACATCTTGTTTTTTCTTTCAATAATAATAAATATTTATTCATTACTCTATTTCTGCATAACTCTTTTTCTTTTTCATTCTTTCTTTCTTTTTCTTTGTTTTTAGTTTATTCACTTATTTTTAAATTGCAGAAAGTATCATAAAGTACTAAAAACTAAAAATGTATTTCAGATTTTTTCTAATTCAAGTATTTGAGATCATTATTTCTTTTATAAATCTTTTTTTTTTTTTTTACATTTATTTCTTTCCCTCCTTCTCAGTATTTTCCTTACCCTTTTATTCTTTATTTTCTATTTAATTTTTACATTTCTTTCTTTCTTTCTTTCTTTTTTCCTTCTTTCTCTGTATTTTCCGTATCCGTTCATTCTTTCTTTTTTCTTTTTCTTTTTTTTTATTTAATTCTTTTTTTTTTTCTTCTTTCTTTTTGAGTATTCTCCTAATTTTTTGATTCATTCATTTTTCATACATTTTTTCAAAATTTCTTTCTTTCTTTTTTCCTTTTTTCTTTCTTACTCTTTCTCATTATTCTCCTTACCTTTAATTAATCTTTCTTTTTTTTCTTCTCTTAAACCTTGTATTTATTACACAATTTCTAGATATAAATTTAGAAATTTAAAAATATAAAATAAAATAATAAATAAATAAATAATAAATATACATTTCAATTTATTGATTTCATAAAGCACTAAAACTCAGGTACTTCATTTTTTTTTTTTTAACTCAAGTTTATTTTTTTCTTCAATTTCTCTCTCTCTTTTTCTCTCTAACTTTTCTTTCTTTTCTTTTTTCATTTTTTCCTAAAATAAAATCTCTAATCCTGATTGGTCTGAGCACAATCCCTGTTTCCTCCCATTCCAGAGGAGTGGGCGGAGCTTGTGGGCGTGGTTATAAAGTTATAAGTGGTATTTATGAATGTAACTCTGTATTATAGAGCTTAATAAAGGTTGGATAAAGTAATCCCTTACCCATGTGCTCCTATCAGATACTGCTGAATGACCGTTCTGAGGGAGGGGAGAGAGATCACCCCTCTTCGGTTTAGTTTTTAGGACTGAAATTCCTTCAGATTCTCCAGATTCCTCCAGAATCATTTAGGCCAGCCATTTTTAATTGTTTATTCCTCGGATGTTTCTACTTAAGAATTTACTGAGAATTTACTAAATAAATCTTTATTTTTCGGCACTTTTCAATTTCTCGAGGACTATGTGGATACAAGGAAGGAGGAAGTAATAAAAATAATTTTTCTATTTAAAAATAAAATGTATTTAACCTAAAATTAAATTAAAGTGAATCTGGAAAAAAAAATTAATGAACAGAAGAAAACCATTGGCTCTCCACCAGAGGGCGGAAAAAGTGAAAAAAAAAAAAAAAAAAAAATTTTTTATTTCAACCATTGGTGCTGCGGCGGATACGAGAAATACCAAAAGAAAAAATTTTTTTTTGTATCCTTTAAAAATGATCGTCGGTGGATCCGAGAAACAAGCAATAAAAAAAAGTCTGGCCTTATGCCGTCTGATATTATGTTCTGTAGAGGGAGAAATGTTTACAGTAAAAAATACAATTATTATTGTGTTACTTTCAGGCTGAAGGAACCAAGCAGACAAAAAGCTACAATGAACTCATGTGTCCATCAGGTCAGATTAAATAAATAAATAACACAAATAAGGGTTTTAGTGCTTGCTGATCATTTCAGCTTAGGTTTATCCTAAACTTAATCACAGAATTACGTTTCTGTGATTGTTTTACCTAATATTTCCTTTTTTTTTTTTTGTTAGGTTCTCCGACTGACAGGACCGTCTCACTAACCCTCCCTGATGTTTTTGTGATCGGTTCTGCTACGGCTTCTGTCTCTGTGCTGGGTGAGTCTTTGTTTTTTACATCACAAGAGGATTAAATATGGACGTTTCACAGTTTTTTAGAGATTCTGGAATTACAGTCGAATCCGGTTAATGGGACCACATCGGGACGTGATCGTTTTGGTCCTAATAACCGGCTGGTCCGATTAAACGAACATGCCC
>JAVSBV010000001.1:191797-203736 GCA_033117975.1 Parotocinclus spilosoma
GGAAATGGTGTACCGTCTTGGCCAGGTCTCCCTCGAAAAAGAGATTTTGATCTCAAGGGACTTCCTGGTTAAATAAAAAAATTAAAAAACAACTGCTGGACCGTCTGATCCTGCCCCTGCCCCATCACTGTCAGTGTATTTTGGCAGTGTTGGGTGATTAAACACCCTACTGAACAGTCAATGTGTGGTACTCTCATCCAGTTTAACATGCTTCTGTTTACCCCATGAATATATCACTTGCTACTCAATCACAATAACTGAGTTTGCATCTAATTTGTGTAATCAAACAACTTTTCTGATTATCTTGTTTAATGAAATGAAATCAAATGCTTCTTTAATTGATCGCTTCATATTCAATTTGAAATACCCCCTAATTTTTGAGAGAGTTGTACAAAAGAAATTTAAGAATTATTTGTTTTTAAATATTTAACTTTAACTTATATTCTTGATTACCAACAAATGTTTTGGACCACAATTTCATGCAAATCAACCATTTCTATTTAGTGGTTTGTTTTAAAATTAACAACTGTGTTTATATGCAAACATTGGAAACTTGTAAATTAAAAAACATTTCTGCCATATACAAACATTTAATATTTTTTTAGCCAATTTCCATAAATGTTATACTTTTTCATGACGACATGGCATGCTATTCAATAATATTTGTTATAGTATAAAGCTGTTTAAAATGTTGGTTTTGCTACACAGTCACTAGCCCACTTCAGAAGATCAAGTGGTTCATTCCCTAATCCTAAAAATATACACAAAATATAAACAAACTAAAGTCATGCATTTACATTAAGTTCCAGAGTTATGTCTTATAATATCCATATTGACACATTTAAACCTAGTCAGAGAGGTGGAATTTTATAGCCATTTCAGAATTTCATTGACAGTTTGTCAGTCTAAGGATCTGTAAGGTGACAGTGCTAACCACTACATCACCGTGCCCCCTTTCCAACAAATCCTTCTGTCTATGGCCAGAACTATATTCCAGAACCTATTATGTAAGTATTTCTTTCTAAACTACAGTTTTTGCATGTAAGGTTGAATAAACATATACCAGATCAATTTTTGTGTGTATGCAATTTTGTGTGTACAATAAGATGACACATCCAAGCTAATAAACTATTTGGAAATCATGCCTGCATGGCTTTTCTTTTTAACTATAGATGTAAGTGTAGACACCTTCTCAAGAAACACTCAGGGTGTTTAAGGAGAATATGACTATAAATAAAATAATCTAATCCCCACCATGTATGACAAAGCACTTGTAGTTACATTTATATTAACAGCATTTTGCAGATGCCCTTTTTCAGAGTGACTAACAAAAGTTTTGTAGTAGCATAATGATACGGGTCTGTTTGTCCTCCAAAGATCCTATGAAATCTAGAATAATACGAGGGATGGAATGGAATCCCATCACCAAATGTATCACCAAATAATGCTAAATTAAGATGTGACTGCTTACTGCATGTCAAGAAGTTGTTACGGTGTAATTGCTGATTTTTTTACTAGCCAAATTATCCACAACATACAATTACTGATCACTTCTTTAGGCACACATGCTTGTTTCTACACTCACTGTTCATTTGATCAGTTCCTCTTTCCATAAAGAAGCAATTTGCAATTCTATACTTGCAGACTGTAGTAGTCAACCTGTTTATCTGTCTACTATCTCTATTGGTCATTACCCTCACAAGGCCACCATAGATCAGGTAATATTTAGGTGATAAGTCATTCTCAACACTGCAGTGACACTGATGTGATAGTGCTGATGGGTGTTGTACTGGTATGACTGGATCAGACTGCGCCCCAGTGTCACTACTGGACTAAAAATAGTCCACCAACCAAAAATGTACAGCCATCAGCATCCTGTAGGCAATGCCCCCTAAACGATGATGACTGATATAACACAATGGCATGATAATATATCAAATGAAATAACACAAATAAATGTGCAGCAACATATGAGCTACTATATTTGACTTTATACCTACAAGGTTGAGTAATACCTTTGTTGTGTCTAATAATGTGAGTGAACACAGAGTTTACCACTCTACCAGCACTGGAGTACCAGTACCTCATACCACTGGAACACACACTAATACACTACCATATCGAAATCACTACAGGGCTGAAAACAATCCACCACCCAAATAGTAGCCAATCTGTGCTGGTTCTGTGAGGATCCTGGTCATAAGAGAAAAGAGTGAAGGGGAATAAAGTATGTGGAGAAATAGATGGACTACAGTCTGTAATTGTTGAACTTTAAAGTGCATATGTATGGTAAGTGGAACTAATAAAATGGATAATACACAGTTAGGTGTACTAAAGTGGCTAGTAAGTGTATCTCTAAATCCACACAAAAATGCTTCTGGGACAACAAAATCAAAATTATGTCTTGGTCTTCCCTGTAGCTTGAGCCCCATAAAAAAATGTGGGGTTGAAAAGAGGAATTAAGATGGTGAATGATCTGGGAATTCTGTATTGAGGAGTATTATAAGTTTCTTTACTCTATATCTACAATATCATCAAGTTCTATAGAAGATTCAGTACTACCATCTTGGCAAACAGAGGTGCTGGGGTGATTTCTTACATAGTAGGCAATACAAACATCTCGTTTTATAAACATAAAACGTAAAACATTGTTCATAACTTTTTTTTACTTTTTAACACAGTATATGTCTTACCTTTAACAATCACCAGCACAGCACTGTATGTCTGCCCAGCCAAGTTGGAAGCATTGCAGGTGTATAGCCCATTATCACTTTGCTTGCAGTACAGGACTTTGAGAATGAAGTTCTCTGCTTGATCCTCATACATGACATGTCTACGACCCTCACTGATGTTTATGCCATCTTTCCTCCAAATTATCTGGGGTTTGGGGTGGCCTGTGACAAAACAACTGAGCTTGGCATGCTTGCCCTCAGTCACCATACAAGTTCGAGTGAAGACACCTTTTGGCAGTTTACTGGCCAAAGCAGAAACCCGCTGCTCCTGATCGAATGCAAGCCTGGAGCCACTAAGTTCCTCCATGATTTTAGAGGAAGATGTAGAAGTGTAGGACTCTGCTGTGCGATAAACAGAAATGTCCTTACACATCTCCTCTTTGCGCTTCTGCAGGTGGGAGAGAAGGGAGGTACTTTTGTCAGAGTTGACAAGTTGTGTATCCTGCAAGTCTACCACCAAGGCAGCTGCAGCTTGGGCACGACCGATGGAGTTCTGAGCACGGCAGATGTAGGTGCCACCATCCATACTTCTAACGCTCTGTATTCGTACAGAGCTAGACTCACTGTCTTTAGTGATCTTGATGCGATTGGTCTCCCCCAAATAGCGCCCATCCTTCTCCCAGTCAAATTCAGGAGTGGGGTGGGCTGCTACACGACAGAAAAATGTAATATCACCCCCCAGACCTACTCTGGTTGAGACAGGCTTCACTACGAACACAGGGGCTCGATCCACCACTGTTGCCGGAAGCCCTACCTTCAGAGTTACGGCCGCATAAGCCTCACCAACATTATTCTTGGCACGGCACATATATTGTCCACTGTCATCCAAAATTAGGTCATAGATAGTCAGTCGATACACATCCCCATCCTCCACTGTCTTAAAGCGCCCTCCAGTGGATATACATAGTTTGTCTTTTTCCCATGTAACAGCAGGAACTGGGTTACCCACAACAGTGCAGCTCAGGGTTGCATCCCGGCCTACACTAAGGGAAAAGGCTTTGGGACGGGTCAGGAACCGAGGAGCTCCGCCAAAAAGATTCTGGTCCATCTTTGTCTCCTGCAAAGACAAATAACAACAATAAAAACATTAATGAATTAAGTTATTACATACAAACTTTATAATTTGTCAAGTTATGACTGTGGTCAGATGAGAAATATTGTAAACAAGGCAAAAATAATGATATTGCACACTTAAGACTTAAGTTATATTGTATTTTTCTAAATTAGGTTTCCCTTGCAACCATTCTGTTAGTTGCCCTGGCTGTGTGTTTCAGGTCATGGTCATTCTTCAATGGTCTTACTGAGAGAAGGAAGTTGTTGGCCAAAATTTTGTGATACATGACTCCATCCATTTACAGCATTTAGCAGACACCCTTATCCAGAGTGACTTGCAAACTTATACAATCTTACAATCCAAGCAATTTTGGGTTAAGGGCCTTGCTCAAGGCAAACTGTGGCAACTTGGTGGGTTTTGAACCCTGGCCCTTCTGGTCTAGATGGCTAGGCTACCAAGTCCTCATCTCTCCATCCTCTCCATCCATCTTCAATATAGTCCAGTCGTCCTGTCCTCTTTGTAGAACAGCACCCGTCAAAGTATGTTTCCACCCCCGTGTTCTCATCAATTTTCTTACTCCACACATGGCGAATGGTGTTCATACCAAAAAGCTCTATTTTAGTTTCATATGACCTTCTCCCATCCTTTCTCTGGATTATCCATATGGTCACTGGCAAACGTCAAACAGGCCTGTAAATTTGCTGATGTGAGCAGGGGGACCCTGCGTGCCCTGCAGTATTTTACTGTAGTCTCAGTTCTCTTCAGGTCATTGAACATGTTCTCCCGTGTAGCTATGGGCTGATTCCTGACATTTCTCAGAATCATCCTTAGCCCCCGAGGTGATATCGTGCATATTCTTCCAATATCTAATAATTGCACCAACAGTCGTTGCCTTCTCGCCAAGCTGTTGCCTATTGTCCTGTAGCCCATCACAGCCTTGTGCGGGCCTATGATTTTGTCCCTGGTGTCATTACACAGCTCTTTCTTCTTAAGCATGGTGAAGAGTTTGGAATGTGATTAATTGACTGTGTATGCATGTATTTTGTACAGGTATCAAGTTCAAACATGCAATTATTTTACAGGTAATGAGTGCAGAATAGAAAGAACTGTGTGTAGATAGGTAGGTGATCAAATAATATTTTTTACTAATAAAATGCAAATTAATTACTTAAAAAGCATACAATGTGATTTTATGGATTTTCTCATAGTTGACCCGTACATACAATAAAAATTACGGACCTCTCTATTCTTTGGCGGTGGGAAAACGTACAAAATCATTAGTGTAGCAAATACTTCATTTTCCCCATTGTATATTGTCGATAATTATGCTAAACACAGTAGCACAATGTACTGTTTTAAGTTTTAATTTATTATTTTTTAAAGCAATTACTTTAATACTTCTACTTCAGAATTGTTTTCATTGATTATTTTTCCCTGTGCCATTTTTCAGAAGGTACACCAGTCTGTTATAATATAATAATATAATATGTATCTACCAGCTTTGTCAATTATGGGGAACATTTCTTCTTTGCAGAGGTGTTCAGTAAAAATGCGTGGTGCTCTTCCATTCACCGATTTTTCATCAGATTTAGGTTACAGCTCTGACTTGACAGCTCAATAAAATTACTATTTTTAAGCAACTGTATATTTGTGGCAGTGTGTTTAGGGTCATTGTTGTGTTATAACATGAAGCACTTGTGCTCTTATTCACCTTGGTAGCAAATGGTCACAGGTTTTCCTTAAGAATGTGGGTATGCATGGTTATGTCCAGTAACTGCTAAATGCTAGAAGTCTCACAACATAATGTTCCCATCATATGGGATTTTATTTGAACATTTTAAACTAATTTTCTCAAATGACACAAATCAAAAATCAGTATTTTTTAAATTAATGTGACCCACTTAACTGACAACTACCACTAAGCCCCTCAGGCACTTAATTTGTCTGTGTTTCAGACATTGCTTATTACAATGTAAGGTACTTCACCAAACTGCACATGAAAAATGATAAATTTGGTAAAATACTGCAAGACAGAGGATGCATGCCCCAAACTCCAACTGCTGTATGACCATGTCCAAATCATCATAGGCCATAGTGTATGTATCTCAGATGAAATCTTGCATTCTACAAGACATTGACCACCACACTAACGTGGCTCCACGTCTATAATATAGTTTACAAATAGGCAGGACCTTTTAGTGATTTTTTTTTCTCTTGTCACATGCATAGATCAAGCATAGAACTAATCTAAAACAATATACAAGCCTTTGTATGTCCTCTAGAATTACCATTAACATCTAGCTAGTTTGGTGAAATAAACCCATTTACATAATGTGTTGAAGGTGCCATACATCTTCAACTTATTATTAATACTCTGAAATGTACTCAGGAGTTTAGTACTTTAAAATGTTTTATATTCTTCTGGCAACTTTACAGCCATATTGTATTTTTGTGTAACCATGCACTACTAATACTAAAAATGCAAGCAGCCTGATGTGTAATCCCAAATATGACTGGTTATTCCTGAGGATGTTTATAATGTAAAGGGACTGATCATTTTTCCAATCCAGGTATTTTTTTTTTTATTTAATTGTAATAACTGGAAGGCAGTGGTGGTGCAGTCGTTAGCACAGTCACCTTAGAGCTCCAGCATCCCGGGTTCAAGCCTGACCTCAGAATTTAGTTAATTGTTAATTAATTGTAAATAAAAGAGTTAATTGGTGTTTCTACAGTGAACATATTGTGTTATTGTGTGTATGAGGCTGATGGGTTTGTGACTGGTGCTGCCAGCTAGGAACCATGTTCTGCTCAACTCTTTAAAAAAGATTTTTTTTTAATATAAAAAATTAATTTGAATAATTGACCAGAATTGCATTGAGTATTGCAGAGTTGCATTGATGTAAATACAGATTGAACTATCATATAAACAATGATAAATACAATTGATGAATCAATATCTTAATGCATTGCAATGCATCAATATAATACTTGTTTTAGTGTAGTTATTAGACACAATGTAGACACATTACAAAATTGTCATTGCAAAATACACTAGTTGTTCAGTGATAGTATTTAGGCCTAGTTTTATGTACATAATTTTCTTTCAAGAACTCAGGTGACGTATAGACTTTAAGAGGAGTCACTGAAAGCACTTTTCCTTGGAATTTTCCTTTGTAATAAGAATATTTTAATAGCATAATTCATAAATAGACATGAACACCGAATGAACAATTCAGTATTTTACATCTTCCCAACTGTAAAACAGTTTTTAGACCGTTTTAGGTGTTTAGGCTAAATAAACAAAAACTTTAAAACACATAAAAATAGTTTATTGGGCTAGCGTATACTATAACATTGCACTTATTGTGATTATTTATTTATTTAGCTGTGACTTGTTGAGTAGGTTTGGATATGTGACATTTAACATGTTTAACTCCACAGAGCTGCCTGTCTCAAAATAGCCTCAGCTGTCTTGTCGTGTCTCACTTTATTGCCATTTGTAGAAGCGACAGAGGGCAAGTCCTAGATAGGACACTGGTTCCTCAGTGCGCTAATATATGTTCAACATTCACAGTTTTGTCTATAAAAGCCGCGTTTCCCTCTCAGAACCCTGTTCATCGGGTTCTACAAATTAAAAACAAAACGAAAATACATTTAAATGAGTTTAAAACCCACTCAAGTAAGAAAAACTGGTTGGATCCTTACCTTTTCCCGCACGCTTTGCTATGCGTTAAACCAAAATACAGAAAGTCATTAAGATCCGTTTTTGCACAAGGTCCGAATGAGAGTGGAAAGAAGAGGCAGGGTGGAGTGCTGAATGGCGGGGACAGCGTTATTCCCCCTACACCGTCTTGCCATAACACATCTCTTTTTTTCTACTGCGTGACAAACGGCTGACGTTCGTCCAACCTCATGTCAAAAATAAACCTGTCCCTTAACAAGTTTCCATCTCTTCTAAGCTTCTGGAACTATGAGATGTATAAAGTTATTTCACTAAATAGCACCCTGGTTAGCTCGGTGTAGGTTTGATTTTATGAATGCAAGTTCTGAATACAGATCTCTCATTCATTTTAGGATTGCAAAAAAGAATGATTACTTTTTATCTTTTATAAAGCTGAACAGATTTAAATCCGGGCCTCTAACAACACTTTCGATGTAGCATTTGCACTCAGTAATAACAAGCTGTGCTACCTTAGTCTAATTTCAAAAAACATATCACAAATACTGAAACCTGTTAGGTCACTACACAACACCAAATTATTAACTCTTAACGCATCTTCAGCATGTACATGATAAACAAGCCTTAATTTTTATGGGTAAACATATGCATATACAATCTAAATATACATGAAAAACGAATTAAAAGACTATTTAAGGTTATATTTGCAGGCAAGAGGCAAGTGGTTCTTTCCCCATGTTTGTGGCGCCACCCATTTGATTGACAGCAACAGGTCAGCCTGGTACTTATATAAAACCAGAGCAAACTCAAGCATTAAGATCTGTGTTGTCTTACTGTGTTCTCAGACAGGGCACTAATGTAAAGCTGAGATCTAACAAGCAGAATCAGAAAAACTTTATTTAGAAATGTAAGTCATACAAACAAAGAGGATGTCTTGGTGAGTGCACACGTATCACATGTAGCATACTAAACAGACAAGCCCCATACTGTTAAAAAGTACTAAATGAAGGGGAAGGTAAACTAAATACAACAGTAGAATGAAGAACAATAATAAAATAGCCAATGTGGAAGAACTTAAATATGTAAATATGTAGAATGTAAAATATGCATGGCAAGTTGACTATAAATTGCTCATAAAAATCAAGGTGGATATTTCATTATTCCCTGATTTATGTGAGCAGTAGGCTATATAATAGGCAGAATATTACTAAGTAATATGAACATTGTATTGGGCTGTACAGCTAAAAGAGAAGTGATCCTGACAATAAGAAGGTTTGTTGGTTTTAGTTTGAGTTCAAAGCATGAGGTGCTGTGGTTAATAAGTGCTACAGTTTTAGTGAAAAAAAATGATGCCTGATAATTTTGGGACTAAATCTTCTACCTGTGGGAAGTGGCTAGAAGAGGTGATGTCCAGGATGAGAGGGGTCAGTTGTTATTTTGCTGGCACACATCATCACCCTGCTGTTGTATATGTCCTAAAGCTCTGGCAGACTACATCCAGTGATCCGCTCCGGTGTGCTGGTTATGTGCTAGAGTTCTTAGTACTGTTTATGGCTCGTTCCTGTGAGATGGAGGAACCAAACCACGTTTTTAGGGATGATGTGAGGATGGATTGTACGATCGCTCTTTACTTATTTCCTAGAAGCTTATCATTTGTGGAACCTCTGAAATCCAACTTAACTGGTTCCGGAAGAAAATAGGGTTAATCCATTCTGATGATTGATAATCCATTCCCATAATGGTTGTTTTCTATGCCTATATCCATATGTAATTAATGATTAAAAGCATGATAAGGCAATGAAATGTAATACAATAATTTAATAATAATCAGTAAATATATGAAATAAGTGAAAATACAAATGCAGTTATAACTGGGGTTTAGGGTGTGTCTGAAATCACACCCATAGACTAATATAATATACATGTATAAAATAATAATACAACCCCCGAAAAAGTTGGAATGATATGGAAAATAAAATGTTAAAAATGCACTGTTTCTTACATTTACATTGACTTTTATTTAATTGCACACAGTATGAACCTGAGATATTCCATGTTTTGTCTGATCAATTTAATTTCATGTGTTAATAAAAAAACCATTCCTGCATTTCAAGCCTGCAACATATTTTTTTTAAAAAGTTAGGACAGAGGCCACTTGGGGCTAGTGATGTAAAATAATATACTAAATAATAATGCAATTTCAAACAGCTATAATCACAACACAGGAGTATAATCATGAAAGTACTTGTAAGGAGTTTTCAAAAATAATTTTTATATTTGCATTTTCCAAACCATACAAAATTCTTCTGATTTGGGATTGTATAACAATAAAATAATGTCACAGAATATAATATAATTATACACAATATGCCCATGATCACGCCCTAGTTCTTCTTTTTTTTGGGTTCTTATGGAGATTGGCATACTGTATTGGTGCATTATCGACTGGGCTGGGTTAAGTGCATTGTCTTTGGATGATCACACCATTGAGTGTTTTTTATAGGGTGTTGATGTTTGCAGACAGAATATATTTCTGAACATGGAGGATATCAAAAATTGACCGTTTCATATCTGAATTATTCCAGATGTTCCACTGTCCAAAAGTTTGCACATTTTGCTTAACTTCAAATCCAAACATGTTAAACAGGTGTTCTTCAGGGGGAAAGGTTTGAAAAGTAATTTGTTAATTTTCATACCCATGTAAACAACTCCACAGCCTAAACTGCAGCACGAAGTGTACGCACTCAAACTTGCACCGCAACATTTTAGACACCCATTAACGGAACAGACAGTTTTGGAATGTGGGAGAAAACTGGATTACCCAGGCAAACTCAAACCAGGGAAGAGATGACAGCACTAACCATTGCATTAGTCTGCCATCCCAACTTGTGAACAACTGTCATTTATTAATATCCCAGAAGCAATCATTTGTCATGAGGTGTCATGTGGTGGCTGATGGGACAGCGTCTTTAAAAAAAATAAATTTTGCCTACTTAGACTTCCACCTCTTGTTTAAGTTACCCATCAGAAACAGTATCAGGGATCTGTGTGGCAAGATGCATCCTTCATATTAGTAAGCTAAGTTTAGCTTGTGAAAAGAGAGATGCAGTACAGTGAATTTTAGGGTTAAGATTTAGCAATGTAACTTTAATAAAGAACTACAAGCTGCTTAACAGCCAATATACAGGTTGAGTCAAAATACACTGGATGAGGCAAAAATCACAAGACATGTGTGCTGCATCATGGACTGCCAAAACCATTGTTAAGGTTTCTTTGGCAGTAGCGGTCTTCAGACAACCAACACGTGGCTTGCTGTCCACAGTCCAGATTTTTCTAGAATTTGGCAGACCGATGCAACAGTTATGTTTGAAATAAATGGTCTTTTAAAAGTTGTTGTCTGTGGTTCCTCACCCATTACTCAGGTATTCAGATATGTAATCGTACCTTTTGTTTCTGAAAGAAAGGGTGTCCTGCGTCTTTTGACTCTGTGTGTAGATAGATAGATAGATAGATAGATAGACACACACACACACACACACACACACACACACACACACACACACACACACACACACACACACACACACACACACACACTATACAGAGCAAAGCTTTTGAAAATGACGTGTACAATTATGTTATTATAGGACAAGACAAAGATAAGCCCCTCAGTATCTATTTTTAAGGCAGCACGGTGGCTCGGTGGGAAGCACCACTTGCCTCACAACAAGGTGGTCTTGGGTTAATCCCAGGATTAAAGAACCAATCAATGATACTTCTAAGGACCACTTTTTTGCAGCCAGGATTAAAACCTGAGATGTTACGCTCTCAAAGCAGATGTGCTAACCGCAACTGTACAGAGACAGCTTGAGCAAGCTTGATAAGATCCAGGCCCTTGGCTTTTACTGAAATATAATAATGTCAAATAAACAGACCAGTGTAGCTTTAAAAGCTCATTTTATGGCAGACAGGATTTGAACCTGAGAGGTTATGCTCGAAAAGCAGATGTGCTAACTGCTACTCTACAGAGACAGCTTAATAAAGTTAGATATGATCCATGCTTTGGCTTTTACTGAAATTGAATAATGTCAATAAAACCGACCAGTGTAGCTACAAACTTTAAAAGCTCATTTTATGGCAGCCAGGAATTAAACCTGAGATGTTACACAGAGACAACTTGAGCAAGTACGATAAGATCCAGGCTTTGGATTTTTATGAAATTTAATAATATTAATTAAATCAACTTCAAAGGCTCACTTCGTTGCAACCAGGATTTGAACCAGAGATGGATTTTTTCTGAAATTTAAAAACCAAGTTAAAAATGTGAAGTTAACCAACTTCAAAAGCTCAATATGTTGCAAGAAGGATTGGAACCTGAGATGTTACACTCTCAAAGCAGATGTGCTAACCGCTACTCTACAGAGACAGCTTGAGCAAGTGAAATAAGATCCAGGCTTTGGCTTTTTTCTGAATT
>JAVSBV010000001.1:216282-241543 GCA_033117975.1 Parotocinclus spilosoma
ATTATAGACTGAATTCATTCAAACCCTACGATGCCACCCAAATGTTCTGCAAGTTCTACGGCTAAAATAGTGTAGAATTACTTAAATAACTATAGTGTTTAAGGATTTTCCTTTATCGCGGATGGTCCTGGAGCGTAACCCCCGCGATAAACGAGGGATCACTGTATTACTCTTAATAATAATGTGCTTTGTGAGTGTATATCAAAATAAATCTACTTTAATATTAGATATTCTAATATTTTCAGTAGTTAACAAAAGAGATTAACCAAAATACATTTTGAAGACGATTTGTTGATTCTTAACCAAGAATGCTAATAATTGTACAGCTGTCCGTGTATATCACATTTTTCTCATTAATTAAAAAAAACTTTCATAAGAGGTTACTCTTAAATTGAAAATAGTGCTTACAAAGGGCTGAGCTAAATGTATTTTACATATATGATATATCTCTGTTGCCTTTAACAATGCCTTCTCACTGCTACAGTGACCCCCATTTGGAATAGAGAGAAATGGTCTTGAGGTGGCAGTCATAATGAACACAATCATGTTCACTCAATAAATCTCTGGCCCATGCTTCAGCTGCGTAAATCATTTGTACATTAAGTGCCACCTGTCTGTCTCTATCATTCATTTCCACTGCCATCCCTCTGTTGCCTGATGGATCACAGTTGCTGTAAAATTAGACAGCCCTTGAGTCTCACTCCTTTCCCATTGGCCACTTCCATGAAATTAAATGTGAATCTCTAAATGACATATCAAAGCACTGCTACAAAGATAAGCTGGCTGAATGCTACAGTCTTATTGAAACAGTATGGATACCCCGGTCATGTTTTGTTTAATTTGTAAAAGGACACAAAAAGCAACTTAACCATAGCATGTTTTATCAAAAGGTAAGTTTAACCCACAGGTATGCGTTTTAACAACAACATTACGTTCTGTGGGACCAAAATGGAGGTTGAACAGACATTTCCATAGTCACACAGACTTTTCAAGCTTTATGTAATGCAAATAATAAAGGCATTTTCACAAGAAAACTGTTGATGTGGTGGTTTTTGGTGGTAGGACCCAAGTATGCGAGATAGACGGAATCCAACGGCGTATATTAAGAATGGGGAAATAATATATATTAACTATAAAAAAGGAGAAATAGGGAGAAAAGGCCCTAAATAATAAAAAAAAACTAAAAAGGGGATACAGTGCACAGCTGTTGTCGCGTGCATTATAACACCAACTCCCCAGCTGGCCAGGGCACGAATTGAATAGCATAACGCTGAAGCGCCAGGGGACAGACGTGCAGCAAGCACGGTAAAGCGCTGATTTGGCACGTCTCCCAAATTGCGTGGCGCAGAGAACTCCGGAAAGTCAGGGGCATGGAGGAACTCCGGAACGCCAGAGGGAGAGCGATAGCTTGAGTGCGCGTATAGCATGAGTGCGAACAAATCGCAAGAGGCGTCGCAGCGCCAGGGGGGCGAGCCTAAGCACAAACGCGCAAGTAGCGCAAAGAAGCCAGTCGGGGTGCGTCTTAATTGAAGCGGGCAGCCAGCTGGAGTGAGGCTATACAGCGCGGGGACGCCATGCCGGCGCGTGTGTCATTTCAAACACGCAGCCGGGTGTCAAAACTCTAACCGGGGTCTGTCGCCATCTAGAGTAAGGCTCGAAAGGTGCCGAGGAAGGAACATGCGTTACGTCAGAAAGGAAACCCTCGATGTGTCCCTAAAACACTAATTACCTTGGAGGTTCCCTTCCTACCGTCCTTCGTGAAAGGTAGGTGAAAGGTAGGAAACCTAACAAAAACTATAGACATGATAACCCTTTTGTAATTTACCTAATTCACAATAATTATTAAAAAAATACAGTAATGTCTCTTACAGCACTGTCTAGGGGAAAGTCATATCACACAAAACTGCATTAATAAACAGTATTATGAACAGCATGAAAGATCAGCCAGATACGTTGGGTATGGAAAGTGTTCAGTATAAGAAATGGACAGCTTGTGAGTTTAATATGAGTGTCACAGAAAAGTGTCTGAATACTTATGACCATGTGATATTTCCCATGTGATAGTTGTTTTTTTTTTTAAATACATTGACAAAAAATTCTACGTCTGTTTTTTTTCTCTGTCAAGATAGGATGCTGAGTGTCCATTAATTAGAAATAAAATGAACTTTTTTGATTTTAGCAAATGGTATCAAACAAAGAGTGAAAAGGGGTCTGAAAACTTTACGTACCCACTGTAAAATAGAGGCTCAGCAAGTAAATGTGAACCAGCTTATATAGGTATAGGCTAGAGAAAATATACAGGTATGCAATGATCCATTGTAAAAAGCACTATAGAAATTAATCTAACTTGACTTGACTTGACATAATACAGTAAACAAACGGTATTTACAGTCATACACCCAAGCACAATCAACTTACACAAAAAAGTCTCTAAACACATCACCCAAGTTAGAACACACATGAAGACTAGTAAAGTAGTTACATACACACAGACACACACATGACATGACAGATGACAAGCAGGGTCTTAAAATATCCAACTTCTGCTCATGAACCCTAAATCACTGATTGGTTGACTGCTTATAATTTCTATACATTGTTAAGGCCTTGATCGTAAAAGAGAGACAACGACAGGCGACACAGGGCGCAAGGCAGAAACAATCCCATACAGGGCACATTCCATTATGAGGCACATACACTTCACACACTAAGGGGCACTTGGTTTGTGTTGAATTTGCTATATATACAACCCCAAATCAGAAAGAGTTGGGACAGCATGCAAAATTAATATAAAAAACAGACAGTGTTTCTTACATTAACTTTATTTAATTGCAGACATATAAACCCAAGATATTTGGGTTTGTTTTGTCTGGTCAACATCATTTAATTTGGTTAGTAATCCCTGCATCTTAGGCCTGCAACAGGGGCAACTTAGAGCTATACTACTCACACAAATGAATCATAATGAAACATTCCCAAATTGTTGTAAGCAGTGTAGTAATTGGTGATGTCAAAAGGTGTTGTAACAGAAAAGCTTGAGACTTTGATGAGCAAAGATGGCCAGATAATCTCCAGCTTATCAACAACGCATGAGAAAATTATTAAAATGTTTAAAAACAATTTTAGTGTCTAAAGGCCAAGGGCTAAAAGCTTAAGCTGGAAGTATGTGATTTTCCATACCTATGGTGGCATTGCATCAAAACCGCCATTCAACAATAACTGATATAGCCACATGGGCAAAAGATTAATGTATTAAATCTTTATCAAGCACTACAATACAGAGTTAGATTAACAAATGCCACTTAAATCTTTACTGTGAAAAAAGAAGCCTTATGTTAACCATGTTCAGAAGAGGTGTTGTGTTCTCTGGGCTCAGAAATATCTGAGATAGACAATCACACAGTGGAAATCTGTCTTGTTGTCATATGAAGTATGAGTATTCCAGGAATCTTTTTTAATGGACGCTGTGTGCTCTAGACCAAAAATTAAAAGGACAATTCAGGCTGTTCATCAGCAACATGTTCAAAAAGCCTGGCTCCATCATGTTATGGGGTTGTGTCAGTGCCCTTAGCAAATATAATTTATACTTCTGTAATGGCAGCATTAATGCAGAGTACATTGAGATTTAAGAGCAACTTCTGCTGCCTTCAAGACACCATCTTTTCCAGGGATGTACATGTAATTTTCAAAAATGCAATGCAAAACCACATGCTGCACACATCACAAGGGCATGGCTACAGAAGACGAGGGTACTGGACTGGCCTGGCTGCAGTCCCGACCTGCTCCCAATAGAGAATGTGTGGAGACAAAATAACCCCTGAAACACTAAATCGCTTGGTATTAAGTGTCAAACTGTCTTGCTGAAAAGAAATTGTGGCATTACAATGTAATAAATGCTTTACACAAATATTTTTGGAATGTGTTGCAGGCCAAGAATTGATGTTTATTACCAAATGAAATGAAACATTTCATGAAATAAACATAAAATAAAAAATCTGAGGTTGTCTAAAGAAAAGCAGAACTACACAAGTTCAGTGTCCCATGCTGGTCCAAAGTGGTATATGATATGCTGGTCAGTGGTTTACCTGGTTAAATCACATGGTTTTGCTGGTAAAGCTGGTAAACTGACTGGACAGATCACTATCCATTTGCTGTCTTTAGTAGAGGTTACTAATTTACTAAATCAATTCCAAGACAATTTTTATATGATTTAGACTTCGTAATATGCCATGACGTTACAAAGTTTGTATATACTAATTTAAATCCATTAATTAAACCCATTAGGTGCACTAATTAAACATAAATAATAAATTCAACTACTGTGCTATAGATGGAATCAATATGAATTTAAAACTAAAACTGGAAACTGGCAATCATTATCATTAATAAACATAGTAGCTTACCTTAGGTCATGTAATGTAGCGATGTGAGCACACTAGATGGCACTCACATCATTATATAAACAGCAGACAACTCAGATGCCATTATGTATTGGAAAAATAGTACAGCACTGATGAAGTCTTAATTAAACATACACCCGCTTTATGTGAGAGTTCAGAAAGTTCTGACTGAATGTAAAAAAATTGTGGTCATTGAAATAAAATTCAATAAATTCCAGTATAACATGGATTTGCCGTATGGTGGATAGCGTGATAAACCCTGAAACAGTGGAACCGAAACAAAGCCGCCACACACACTACACAAAATACACATAAATATCTGCAACTGGCAATTACAAAGGAAAGATTTTCTACTGAAAAGATTCACTTTATAAGTTTACATCTATCACGACTACCTAGAATAGCATTTACAAGATATCATGAATTTAAATCATTTTTTAAACTTGGAATTAATTCTTGGTATATCATATTACATCACACCCACCCCCTAAATCAGCAGTTCAGAAATTCCAATCAAACTTGGAATGTTTAAAATGTGTTCACTGACTTAGTTCACTAGTAAAACACCAATAATGACCTAAAAAATAACCAAACATACTGCTCACAAAAATTAGGGGATACTTCAAAATGAAATATCCCGTCATAAAAAAATTTTATGCACAGTTTATTTCTTCTATCTATCTTAAATGAATGCAGATGCACTTCTAAATCAAATACGTTTAAAAATATAAGCATATCAGCTATCTGTAAAACAGAGAGCTTCCCTTACAAGCTATAAGGTTAACATTAAAAATCTGCTAATAATTGTATTGTGCTTTGTTCTTAATCTTCTTTCCATAAATAAGATTTTACCTGTTAGTAACTGCTGCAAGTCAATAGGAAAATAAAATACATTAAAGCTAGTAATTAAGCCAATACTCAGGTGTTATACATTAAGGCTATTACAGACTGTGTTGAATAACTAAGGTATAACATATAAACTGCAAATGATCACTTTTGAAATGTAAAGAACCGTTTACAATGAAAGTGCTTTCATGTTCTATGTTCGCATAATGGACACATTAGAAAAAAGATTATGATTTATATCTCATTAAATCATTGATACATTGTTAGATGCAAATAAACCTGACTACCAGACATTTACAAAACAACAAAATTTTTAGGTTATAGGCACAGAGAACTATGCGAAATTAACACCTAAATTGAGACTTCTACATCGTTGCCTCAAACATCATAGAATTTTCTACTTTTTGAGTTTGTGGTAGGGAACTACTTCATGTAGCTAGAATCCTTCTGGAAAAATGAAAGGCATTTACAGTAGAGGATTAGTGCACTCACTTGTAAGGATCTTCCATGTCTTCTTTTCATCATCATAATACTGCACTAGATTACTGGGGAGGCGGTCAGGTCCTGGAGGCAAGCCTCCAACCAGAAGCAGCATTCTTTTGTTGGAACGAATTCTGTAAGGATGGAGGATAAAAGCAAGCCAAGGCAAGTTTATTTGTATAGCACCATTCATACACAAGCCAATTCAAAGTGCTTTACAGAATTAAAAATAATAATATTTAAATATTTTTTTAATGTAATTAAAACAAAGTTAAAAGTACAATTAAAACACCGTCAAAAACATTAACCTAAGGAAACAGTTTAAAATAATAAAAATTAGAGTGCAGGTAAAAACGCAATTCCAATAGTGAAACTAAATCACGTGCGTATGCCAAATGTAAATATTTGGGCACGGTTCCACTGTCTTTGTAAAAGCTCACAGAGCTAAAATTTACTTTTAGCTTTTAATTTAATTCAATGTCACAGAGCTGCCTGTGAAAATATGAACTGCAAGAGTTTTTTTAATATATAACTGCCCGATTCCGATTTTGGTTTATTCTGATTTGGTTTATTCTGATTTCTCAGTTTAAGAATAATTAATTACAGCATACAGAAACAACTTTGCTTTTAATGGAAAGAAACTCATGCTAAAGAAAGATAACAGGGGCTGCTGGCTTGTGCCTGGCTCTGTCCTCACTCTTGCCAACTTTAGCTTTTAACTCGTTGTCTTTGTTAGCTTTGTCAGATTCTGCATAATCAGTGTGGTAATGCTGTTTAAAACGTCTTAATAAATGAAGTTTTAGCATTGCATTAAATCATGCAGATATGCATATTTTTACGTTTTTCTATGCAATAGCTCTTCCCTATTGGCTTATATGCTATAGCTTTTATATTCTCTATTTTATTATACTCTTAATAACGTGGTTAAATTATTACATATAACGTCTAGGCCGCCAAAGAAGGTTGGGTCTCTTTTTGAGTCTTGGCAAGTTTTTTCCTTGCTACTGCCACCCTAGGCTTGCTGATTTTGGGATTGGCCTTACAATTTAAAAGATAATCTAAACTTGTAAAGCTGTATTTTGACAAAGCAGCAGGCTCATTAACCCACCCACAAGTGGCTGATCTGTGTTTAAAGGTCCATATACACATTAACTGAATTCTGAATTAAGTTTAGTGAGAGCCGGTTATGGCCAATCACACTAAAAAGCCGCTTCAGTCATTTGCCTATCGACCTGTGCATCTCTAGAAGAAAGCATTACCTCCTATCTCAAAAATCGATGACTAGATTATAGACTTCAACAGTTAGTTAGAGGGGCATTGTCAAATCAAGTGCTGTGGTGCAGGTAAACAAATATTCCTACACTACAATCATCATAGGTACATCTGAATTAAATGGGAAAAAAACATTACAAGAAAAGAACTCAACTGTATAGCATATAAGTGGTTCTATTATGCTTTAATATTAGAAATATACTGAAGATTTGATTAATTATACCAAAATATACCTGAAGCTACTTTAAGAAATGCATTATTGTGTGCTTAAAATGGCATTCACACTACCCATAAAAAGGACTAAGAATTTATAGAGTATGAACTTGAACTGTCAACAATATAATGTGTGTTATTTGCTGTGTTTTAAAACTCTTTACACCTGTGATAAATGCTAAATGACATGCTTAATGAGAGAAAGCCCAGTTTGGCACAAGCCCAATTGTCTGATTTAGTTTTGCAATATTTTGTGTTAAATTAAATGGATATGAGTTAAAGATGAGTTCAAGAACAAAAAAACTAAGTGGAGAAATGAGAGCAGAATTTAGAAATGCATACTCTACTGAAATTATTTGTATTGCTACCATACCATTACATTTCTACTTTATATCTTATCCTAGTAAAGCACCTGAAGGAAAGACATCTTTTCTGGAACAGTTGAATTGACACAGTGAAATACCAGAGTCTTGGGTTAGAGTTAAATTAAAGGGTGCAATGAAGCTGTTTTGTTGGAATATGGAGACTGAAACACCTCAGTAAAACATAATTTTGTAAGACTTAATACTTAAAGCATCTACATTCATTTACATTTGTTCCAAGTATAACATAACCATATGAAAACAATAGATAGCAGTTAAGAAGTAGTGTATTATTTTTAGGGTTTGTCAGGAAAGCTATGTCATCTAACCCTATGCATCACCTGAAATTTCCTAAATGCTTCTGAGACCATGGAACTGTGTTCTGTGGTCAAATTAACTGATACAAATGCCTTGGGAACATCATGGACATTTTACATTTAAATCTGTCTGCCTCTCCCAAAAAACTAAAAATGAGTAATCACTGGATCTTTGCCCAGGCCAGCAATCAAAAATGTATGGTCAGATCAACACAAAAATGGTTTACTGAACCCAAAATCAGGCTTCTACCATGGCTATCACATTCCTGTTACCTAAAATCCATAAAAAAAACCCTGTGAAGAGCTAAAGTGGAGTGTACAAGATGTTCCAATAAGTATCCAATAATTCTGCAACATACGGTTTTGTTAAAAACGAGTATATCTTGATGAGAGACTTTCTTTCTCTCAGACTAAATTTACTTAATCATTAAGCTACTGCACTGAAATGTGGATTTCTTTTTCACTCTTCTTTACTACAGGTGCCAATAAATGTCGAGGGGTATCAGCCAAAACATTAAAAACACACATATACCTAATTAGAAATAACGCTGTTTCGTTTGTTACAGCTACAGATGTTAAGTTTTAGAATATATTAGGTGGTAATTAAACAGTCGATGCTCATATGTGAAGTTGTGATGTGTGAGAAACCTTCAGGAGTAAAGATCATCAGCGATTTTAAACAAGGGACAAATCATTATGGCTAGATGATTGGCTTGTGGGGTGACCCTTATCAGCAGTGGTGAGTACCTACCAACAGTATTACAATCAGGGACAGACCCTGAACCAGCAACAGGGTGTTGTCCAAAATGCATGACAGAAGCCAATACTATCCTGTCTACTCTAATTAAGTGACAGAAGCACTGTTGTTGTACAAAGATATGTTTAATGCTGGTTACGATAGGAATGTGTCACAACACACAGTGCAGAGCCCCCTGAGGAGTATAGTGCTTCACAACGTGCACCAGTATCCACTGTCAAAAGCACCTACAATAGGCAGGTAAGTGCCAGAATTGGACGTTGTAGCAATGCAACAAGGAACTGTGGACCTGTTTTTTTTTTCCTCTTGTCACGTGAACATTCTGGTATGTGTGTACCCTTTACCTGGGAAAGTGATAGAACCAGGATGTGTTGTGAGAAAAGACATGCTATTGGAAAGAGAGAGACACTATAGGTAATGCTTTGCTGGGAAACCCTGGATCTGGACATTCATGTGGATATTAATATGACACATTATTAATCAGGAGGTTTAAATGTCTTGGTTGATCTGAGTATATACTGTATATGTATACATATATTTGTTAAAGAGCTTCAATGTAATATATTCCTATTTTAGACATTTAAGCAAAACAATTAAAATCCTATGCTATTTATATTCCTGAGCGCTCACTGTTGTTATTTGACACCCATATTAACTGAAAATATCCTGATGACTGTACTCAAATTTCGAATGCTTTTCGTGCTTATTCTTCCCTTTTTATCATACTAAAACCAACACAAATTTGCTGCATCTGCATGGTCGCGTTTCTGCACAGATGCACACTGGCTGAATGCAGCAGTGGCACGGTGTAATTTACACCCTCTTAGACATTTGCAGGAATGGCAAAGTAACAGTAAAATCCATCAAACTGATTCAGTGACCTTAGTTAATGAAAGCACCTGCTTGAAGGCACATTATTTGCAGTAGTTCCACGCAGCTAGCAAATGCCCGCACCTTTCCGCACACGCAGGCACTCACCATGCCATGCACGCTGTGACGTAAACACACAAGCACAAAGGCCCTGTCCCAGCTGGAACCCTGTGCCCTAGAAGTGCACACTTAGCTATACATAGTTTAGCGTGTAAAAGTATGTATATGTAACAGTCAGAGATGCACATTCACGGCAGGACTTTTCTCAAAAATTGTGCTGGTAGAACGAGCAGCAATTTTCAACACAATTCTCAACCGCATCTCCAAGTCTCTCCTACTTTTATACGACCCAAATCGAATAATCTTGAACAGAGCCGTTATTACGCACAAGACTTTGTTCAGAAAGACTTGTAGCAAAAAGACTTACTGTCCAGTTCACCCAGTTTTGTTTACATAAAACAAGGCCAGGACACTCATCAGTCCTAAATCTAGTAACGAATAATAATAATTCTACTACAAATAAAACAAACAAGCCCAGATAACTGGAGTTGTACTGAAACAGAACAGTACAACTCATATGCAAAAACAAAAGTCTGAAACAGGACAGAAAACAGTGTATTAACTTCCATAGCACTGAACAGTACTGTAAAAATTAATATATACACCTCTGAAGCAGATCTATGTGTTTCTTTAAATTACGTTCATATTGTAAACTGTCCATCACAGCATATCACAGACCATCATAATATACAGTAATAATAGTAGCTGGAGCATGATATATAGTATTCATTTATAAATTATTAATGTGACAGATAAGTATTTCCTCTGCAGTGACAAGATGGTATATTTGTACCTGCTGGCCGTGGTCTGTCTGCAGTGCTGTCTGAAGGGCATCAGGTGGTAGTTCATGGCATCAAGCAGGAGCTTCTGGCACACTGGGTCACTCCTCATGAAGTCTACCGACTGCACCCGCTCAACAAGTTCAGGGGCTGGGATGAGGGCAAAGCGAAGGCGCTTCATCAGGTCCGGGGCGTAGTGCATCCTGGTCTCGCGGTCATGTTCCAGCCACAGCACGGACATCTGGAAGAGCGCCAGCTCGGACTCTACGGGCGGTGGCAGGGCATCCAGCATGGCGCACATCTCCTCGAAGTTGAGCAGCAGCACGTCCTCCACCAGGTACTTGTTGGCCAGCTTCTTGGTTTCGTCTAGGCAGTGCAAGGCGGCGATCTTGCAGATCTGTTTGTAGTTTTGCACCGAGATCTGGTCGTTGAGGAACTGCACGCTCAGCTTGGTGACCTGCGGAATGTTCAGGATCTTGCTGACCGACAGCACCTCCTCCACCGTGTCCAGCGAGAGCGTCACGTTGGCCGTGTACAGGTACTCGAGCACCAGCCGCAGCCCGATAGACGAGCAGCCCTGCAACACGAGGTTGCTGATGGAGCGCGGGCTGACGAGGAGCTTCTCGTCCGGCGAGGACGACGGGGTGCCACCGCCACTGCTTTGATCCTTGCCAGCGAGCGCCTCATTGTTCGGTGCGTGCGTGGCGGAGAAGAGCGACCTGAAATACTGCGAGCACGACGCGAGCACGGCTTTGTGGCAATGGAACTGCTGTCCCTGAGCCGTAAGAGTCACGTCGCAGAACAGCTGCTTCCTCCAAAGTAGGTTCAGCCCGTGCAGCAGCGTGTCGCTGTGTGTCGGGTCAAACGTGGACGTCCGGTCGCCTGATCTTGACATGACTTAGGAGCCGCTCGCACCTCCTACAAGCAAACAATATCGGAGCCATTTATCTACCGCACTACAAATGGCACATGAGTGACCGAGCAACGGTCTGGTTCTAAAGCTGTTGCTGGACTTTCACTGACCCTGTAGCCGATATGGCGCCATGTTCCATTAAATTAGGCAGCTTGCGTAAACACAATTATGTAGTCTTATTCACCTGCGGCTCTGAAACTAGATCAAAGTTCGATTCTGTGCTCGCCTCCTTTCGTTCCTTTTTGTTCGGTCACAAGAGCACCGCGAGCTGAAGCGCCTTCTCGGATCGACCAAGCACGTTTGAGCACTGCAGCGTTTACCCCAATAACGCTACCGAAGTTGGCACCAAGGCAAACAAGCTCGCCGTATACGCTAGTACGTTCCAGGCTTGCTATGCCGTCGCGTCGTACTATTATCTTCCACGCTCGCACACCCCACGTAGGCTACAAGAGGCATTTACACATACCCAGCTATGTACGCAGGCTGATACAAAAGCAATTAGTTTTGTCTCCGGCGACCATCACAAACGCGCGGCTGCGCCCCTCCGTACGCCAAGCAGACTTTCAAGGGAATAAGTGATGTACAAGCCGCTATTCACGCGGACGGACACTATACGTTCGCGCGAGGGCAAAACCGAGCGCTTAATTGACGTTTTACTGGCAAACTCGAGACGAGCGCGGTGTACTAACCTCCCTTCCATACACTTCTACCTCTTTTAGTTGTCGCCACATCTTTCGTAAGCGCCCGTCGCGGCTAGCCGACGTTTAGCAGTCAGTTTCAGAAACACCAAGGCAAAACTTACCTGACTTTGATGAGGGGAAAAAAAGAAAGTAGCCGTGGGTCCTCCGTATCCGTACCACACTTTCTCTTTGTTCTCCTCCTTGGTTTTTCCTTTTAAAAAAAGTGTATAGCCGATGCTCGAAAATGATAACTGATTCCAACTCGTGTAGTCTTTTATTTCGCGTTTATTTGTTGTCGTTGGTCATTTGGTTCGTTGCAGAATTTGCTAAACAAGAAGTGTGTGGAGTGCTGAGAGAGAGTCGTGCTTTCTGCAGGAGAAGAAGAAGAAATATACGTGTGACAAATTATGCTACCAAGAAACAACACATCATTATCCTTGGGCCTGGGGCTCAGTGAGTCGTAACGAGAGTAATAGGAAATCCACGGTTGGGGAGAGAAACGGTCGCGCATGGCCGGCGGAGAGAGACCATGCAGGGCTATGGATGCTAGAGAGACGGGCAAAATTATGGCTCAAGGCTATTGTAAAAACTGTCGAGCGTAAATGACTGCGTTTTCAAACATCTATGGAAAAAAGAAAAGAACGAAAAAAAGAGTGGGAGAGAGAAAAAGCGAGTCTTTGCCTCGCCGTTATGGAGAGAACCGTCAAGTTTTAGTGCGCATTGCTAATTAGTCAATTTCTCTGTGCCTTCACAGCCCGACGGCTTTGCTGCTGAGCTGAAACTGCTAATTTCTGGGAGCAGCCTTTTTTGTTGGCTGAGAACGGGATGGATGAATGGCTTGTCTCGCACAAATGACAAAAAGCCCCTGCCTTAATCTCCATCGCCAAAATACCCCCCTCATCCTGCGTGCCTCTTTTTTGCTAGTCCTTCAAAAGGAGACACTGGAAACAAACTTTAGTCCTGCATCAGCACCAGACTAGGCTATAGGAACGAATCTATAGTGAAGCATTTATTATGGTTTTAACATGCTTCGTTTCAAACCGACTAAACCACAAATTATATTACTAGCACAATCAACTGATGGTCACATAATGCATTTTTGCTGCACTCTTTAAGTCAGTGTTACTCTTGAGCTCTTTATAAAAATGTGTATATATTGTTTTCTCTGTAGTTAATTTGCTTAATTTTATATTAAAACCATGAGCAAAGGAACCCTTTCATTGCAATAGATGTATTCTAAATAAACATATTTTAGCAAATTAGTATGTCACATTCATTTTTAAAAATGAAAGCTCTTCAGGTCCAAGAGTTTAGAGTCCAAGGTCCAGGTCCTAGAAGTTTAGATTAAGGGAATAAGATGGTCATGCTGTAAACTGGATTTTGTCTATTAGTGAATTTGGCAACTTGGTAACCAGAACAGCATTCTTTGCAAATCTCAAACTGTTAAAAGAATTAAGGGAAAATTGACCCTGCGATCGTTACTATGTGTCGGATAACACAGGTTTTGTTTGTTTGTTTAACATTGCATCAGCATAATTGGCTATTTATGACAGGACCAATGTTACTTGATATTAGTTGGACACATCCACACTGGGTCCATTTAGAGCAGCCAGTTAACATGACGCATGTCTTTGGAATATAGGAGGAAACTGGAGTACCCAGAGTAAACCCTTTTGGGCATGCTGAGGACATGCAATCAGAGGGGGTCTCTGTGCCACTATTCCTGTTCAGCATGGCAGAGGTTGGATTAATACTATCTACTAAGATCGTTTTGAGTTTTGTCTTATTATATTTGTATATTCTCTTATCTATTTGAATTCCCAGTTATTAGGGGATTTTTGACTTTATAAAGCATGTTTCGAACCTATATTTCTACTTCAGTGAAACAGAAAGTTATACATGATTGTCCAACAACTGACAATAAAAACAAGCAAATAAACAAAAGGCAGAAATGTTGGTTACATTTTGTTTGTAACAATTGTAATATTTAATTTGATCATGTAGTACCAAGGGCACAAATCATTCTTGTAACGCAGGGGCACCCCAGTCAGCTGATGCAAGCACAACACCTGTTCTGGATTAGACTCTTTGGTCGGCATCACTCTACAGGCCCACTGATTTAAAATAG
Organism: Parotocinclus spilosoma; assembly: GCA_033117975.1. NCBI lineage: Eukaryota > Metazoa > Chordata > Actinopteri > Siluriformes > Loricariidae > Parotocinclus > Parotocinclus spilosoma. The sequence goes on from JAVSBV010000001.1 coordinate 230,360, forward strand.
AGACAGCTAACACACCAGAACCTGCCCCAGGTGAAACAGGAGGTAATCCAGTGTATACACACAGACCGAAAACTGCACAGAGTGCAACCACTTGGATTTTAACTGCAACAGAGATAGGAACAGCATGAAGGCATAACTGGGCTTAGGGTGATAGTATGTGAATTGCATTAAATATACCTCTAATAGGCCTCACTCCACCATAGGCCAAATGCAAACCATAAAGGCACCACTGTTCTACCTACTAAGCCATTTTGGTTCGTATTAAGGTCTGTATGTTACATTGCAGTTTGTGTACTGGTCCTAGAGATAAGTCGCATAAGTCTCAAGCAAGTCTCAAGTGTTAACTTTTAGGTCTCAACCAAGTCCCAAGTTATAGTATTATTAAAGTAAATCAAGTAAGTCCCTGCTATAAGTCAGGCAATTCACAGGTTAAGTTATACGAAATTATGACACTGTTGCTCCAGTTTCCATATGTAACTCAAAATTAAATCTGAATTTTATTTTCATGCCAAATCTTAACACATCTTATAATTAACATGTTAACATGAAAGTTTGCTTAAAAGACACAGTCAAGTACCTATCTCAGCTACCCAGTTTTGTATTGTTATGTATGAAGTTGGATGTCATGATGGTCATGTCACTGACCTTTTTGATTTGTGTGCACTGAAACAGAAATCAACAATGTTGACCTAATGTTTCAAAAATAACAACAAACAAAAACCCTACTTCCAAACCTCCAAAAAAGCATCAAGTTGTTTCAAGTCATTATTATCACGTCTCAAGTCAATAATACCAAGTCAGAGTCGAGTCTCTTATCAGTGTTAGTCAAACAAATCTCAAGTCCTTAAATTAGCAACTAGAGTCTGACTCAAGTCAATTTATGTGACTCAAGTTCCCCAACTTAAAGTGTCACAGTTGTAAAGCCCATGGCACATCAGGTAACATTCTGCAGTGTAGGTCTACTGGCACCTGTGTAAAATCCAAATGTGCGAGGTGGAATCACTGAAGTTCAGGCTGCGCCCTGTGTAATGGCCAGTCTTTGTGTGGTTTCCATCAGATTACCTACCATTTCAAAAGGAGTGGGTACCTCAGTCTGTATCTTCTTTGTGGTGGGTGCTTCTCCTGTGGTTGTTACTGACCATGGGTGCACCCACATTGCAGTTCTGGAGCTGACTGTGTCCTGTAATTGTTACTACATAATCAGTATTCCCAAATCTACAAAAACACTGATAAATAGTTCAACAAATGCTTTCATAGGTGGGCATAGTGGCAATACAGAGCTCATGGTTAGTTGTAAGCCATTTTTAAAGCTTTGAGTGTTGCCAGGAGTATGAAATGCAAAATGGAAAAGGTTTGGAACCACCAGAACTCTTCCTAGATTTGGCTATCCACTCAAACAAAATAACTGGGCAGTAAGGACTTTGGTCAGGAAGGAGAAAAAGAATTAAATTGTCACCCTAACAGAGCTTCAGAAGTCTTCTGCAGAGATGAGAGAGCCTTCCTAAAGGACAACCATCGCAGCAGCACTCCATTAATCAGGCCTTTATGGTAGAGTGGCTAGACAAAAGCCACTCTTGAGTAAAGGCTTATGACAGCCCACTTGGAGTTTGTCAAATGACATTTAGCGGACTCTGAAAGCAGGAGAGAAAATGATTTTCTAGTCTCGTGAAACAGGATATAACTCTCAGAAATCTATAGTACAGTTTGTAGAACCATGTCTAGCAAACACCAGGCACTGCTTATCACCTGGCCAATAACATTCCTATGGTGAAGCAGAGATGTAGCAGCTCATGCTGTGAGAATGTGACTCGGTATCAGGACAGGGAAATTGATCAGAATTAAGTGAAAGATTCAGCCAAATGCAGGTCCTTGAAGTGAACCTACTGTAGAATGCATTTGCCCTTAGACTGGGGTGACATTTTTTTTTGTTATTAATACATTTGAGAAGATTTTTTACAATCCCAAATCAGAAATAAGTGTTTCTTACATTAAATTTGATTTGTATTTAATAGCAGATAATATGAACCCAATATATTGTTTTTTTCTAGTTACCTTTATTTAATTTGTTAATAAACATCCATTCTGCAATCCAGGCCTGCAACACATTCCTAAAAAGATAGGATGTGACAATTAGGGCTAGTAAAAAATGAAATTTCAAACAGATGATGTCAACAGATGATTGTAATCATGTGTCTTTGTGGAGCAAAGCCCTGAAATGCAGGGATTGATATTGGGTAACAAATGAAATTAACTTTGAAATATTAGAATATCTTCATACTGTTCATTTTCCATACCATCCTAACCTTTTCTAATTTTTGACTGTAAGACATATTTTGCAATAAGGGAGGCATGTTGATGCAGTGGTAAGCACTACTCCCTCATGGCTCTGGGGATCCAGATTACTGGCCTGGATTATGCACTGTTTGTTAAAATAAGTGTTTTGCGTTGACCTGAACTATGCATTCTTGAGTGTAGAAAAAATGGCAGTTTTACTCATTTACAACTAATTCTATTAGACTACAAATAACAAAATACAAATGGCTCTGAATTCTTCCTGAATCCACAGAAGTTGTTTATTATATTTACTATCTATGCAATCTTACACAATCTCATACAAAATCCTTTCTGTCACCTTTCTGTTATCATGGCACATAATAATAATAATATATAATATAAGCCATGTTCATTTAATGTGTATTTAATTTCACATGCTCATGTGCTAATACACATGGTCAAATGACAACCACAGACCCAGTTGCCACCAAAGGGAACACAGAGACTTGTCCATAAAACCCCCTAGCAATATCAATGTTCAAACAAGCAGAAGACACAATTAGTGTAACCATAGATTTTCAGAGGTGCTAATAAGCCTCCTGGCCTTGATCTCAGGTTCCAAGAACTAACACCTGGACATTATGAAGGATCCAGACTACCTATAGCCCACAACTGAAATGCAACACCATAGTCAACAGATTTCTTTTGTGGCTGGGTCTAGGTCTGTGGTTGTCATGTGCAATTTAAGCAGACTGACCATGGCTTTATGTAAATCACCTTACATTATTACCTTAACTATTTGCTTAAGGGTGAGATGCTTTTTTTGCCACCAGCTTGTGCTCTACAGGAGCTTAATTCACGGGAGCCCAGTGTATGAATTCCATATAAAGAGTCAAAACAAATTCAAGCTGCACCAAGGCCACACAAGTTTATTATTATTATACTTAGAAGTTTCTCTTTAGCAAATTGTATTTAACTAGTTTCCAGCATAGTATGTGCTGTTAAACAGAAGAACGCTGTGAGAAAGACTGATATGATATGAACCAATTCTCTGTTGACTTGTTATACGATCTGAGATGGCCGTCTAAAAGTCTTTAAGCTCCATCTAGTGCCTCAGTTCTCCTGAGGCCTGTGGACTTGAGATGGTGGGGCATTCTGGGAGTGCCAGGTTACTAAGGGGGTGTGAATTGAGTCTCATCATATTAAAGCAGAGTCTGTGGACTTAATTAAACCCTTAGAGACTTAAAACTGTAGCGTACATTTACAACTCTCTCTGCCCAAGTGTTAAACCCATCTATTTATTGTTTGCATTAACTATGTGATGCGCATGGGTGGACTTTTGGCTAATTAACATTAGAGCGTGAATACTGCGTACAGTTGTAAGTCCTAAGTTCCAGAGCACTTTGGAATAAGCGGAGTTACTGTGTATTTGGTGAAAATTTGCTCTGAAATTTATATAAAGCACTGAAAGTAATAACTAAGATCATCAACATAAATGTATCGGGTTTTTTAACAGACTCAGCAACGCAAGGGAAACACATAAAAAGGTACAGTACTGTGTCTTAGGTTTTACTATTAGATTTGTTGTTATAGCAATAGTATAATGATTATATATAACATTACATTTTGTGATTTGTCACTTAGTAGTAGTGCATAGCACTCTTGACTACTGATCTTCATTCCAATCTTTGTGAGCTTTAGCATATCTTAGATTTTTCACCCTGTTTTCCTTATCTAATCTAATTGTCTTAGACTTTTGATTGTATGCAAAGCATTGTATTTGCAGTAATATTTGTAGGACAGTTTAAGCAGAATAAAAAAAAACATCTTGTAGTTGCCTATCCAACATGTGCAACACTGTGAAGGAATTTAAGGTATTCAGTGTTTGTTTCTTTGCATTATTTAACATTGCCATCAGTGCCAATGGCCATTCTATTGACAAACAAGGTTACATCTAGAGATTGGGCATATTTAGTGTAATCAATGAATATAATGCATGTCTTTTTACTGAGGGAGGATACACATGCAGCTGGGAAACAATGTCCTGTAAATGCAAATCTAAAGCACTTTCCATTATGTCGGACAAAAAACCAAACAATGCATTTCTCATTTAAGACCTTTTACCAACAGTCAAGTACAGTGGTGGTGGTGGTTAGGCCATACATTGCTGCATTAGGACCATAAATTTAGCTCTGTACTATAAAATTACAACAGTGACCCAAAAATAAACAGTTTTTTCTGTATAATGTTATACAAAAAATGGGCCATTTCACCAAATCTGTCCCATTTCTGTCATCAGTATATTTGATGCATAGATAACTAATATAATTATTCTTTTACAAAATATTATTAACCAGTGTCCTACTCCTTTAGAAATCTTTTTTTTTCTTTTTTTCTTTTTCATTTTTTGCGTGGCTGAATCTATATGCTTTTTTCACTTACAAGATTAGTACTACCACAATTCTATGGTCCTCTAAAATATGTTTTGATAATAGCCTGATTCCCACAAACTCAGCATTTTTGAAAAAAGCAGACAAAGACATTGCAGGGGTCCATATAAGGTTTGTGTGTGTGTGTGTGTGTGTGTGTGTGGGTGGGTGGGTGGTTGTGTAAAACATTTTGGACTACAACGCTGCACATCTGAACATATTAATTCATTTATTCATTCATTCACTTTTTTATCTGTTTAATCCTGGACAGGATCATGGGAAAGCTAGTGCCTCGCTGGCAGCATAGGGTGAAAGTCAAGGACAGTCCTAGACAGGGCACCTATCAAATGCAGGGCGCATGCACTTACACTTTAGACACACCAATCAGCGTAATGTTTTTGGGCTGTGGGAGGAAACTGGAGTACCCGGAGTAAAAACCACATGGCCAAGGGGAGGACATGCAGACTCCACACAGAAAGGACCTAGACAACCTCACCTGGGATCAAACCCAGGACCTTCTCGCTATAACACCCATTAGTACATATTAGACTACTAAAGGAAGGCATCCGTTATAATACCATAAACAAAATGTATGCAATTAATAAAACCTTTAAGTATTAATTTGTTCTTGATTTCTCATTCATGCCAAAGTAAGGACCACTTCAGTGTTATATATGCTTAGGCTATAGTTTAACAGGCTTTTTTAAATGCATAGTTGCACCCCTACAATTGATTTCCAAGCAGAGGGTTTTAGCTGTCCCCCTGTAAATTATGTGTATGCTCCAGTATGGCAAGTAGTCTGGAATCTTCCCTAATTTATCCATTAAATCCTTTTATGTTTCCCCACAAAGTGAAATTGCTTCTAGCCATATAAAATCAATGTCACACCTGCTTTATACTGTATATAGTCATTCTCATTTCTTACCTTTAAACTGTAAAAAATACACCGAGGAAATACACAAGACAATGAGTTGTGAAGAGTGTCGCAAGTAAAAGGAGTAAAAGTATGTAGCTGAAAGTCCTCCTGGCATATTTTCTTTTGGCTGGCTGCAGTGGGGTGAGTATGCTAAGATAGAAAGTATTATTTTCCTAAATGGAAGGTGTCAGATGGTCACGCTGGGGTGATCAGCTGTTCAAGATCACCGCTTTCCATCTGCAATTTGTGACGTGTGAAAGATTCAGCCCAAATGCGCTCACAAACTGGAAATCCGCAGCACTTTTTCTTATCACTGCCAGCAAGATAACCAGGTGCTTTACAGATCAGGGAACAGATCATATTAATATCATGGAGTGCTGTGATAGCATCTTGTTTATAAAAATATTTTTGCTAACTAAGTGCGGTGTGAAGGCTATATTCTGTAAGTGGGGTTTTGGGGTAGGTATCAGTATTTGAAAGAAGTGCTTAAAACAATTTTTTTAATGTGTGTGTGTGTGTGTGTGTGTGTGTGTGTGTGTGTGTGTGTGAGAGAGAGAGAGATCATATTTCAAATATTTGATTTCATTTCATAAAACAAAATCATCAAAGAAGCAAATGAAAAGTCGAATAAAGTAGTTTGATTAGACAAATGAGATTATAGTGATTGAGTAGTAAGTAAGTGATATAATCATGGGGGTAAACAGAAGAGATTCAGAACGAGATTGGCCCACATTGACTGGCCATTAGGGTGTATGGTAACCCAAAACACACTGACAGTGATGGGGCATGGACAGGAGTTCTTGTGGAATTCTCTCTATTGATTTTGAAATATCCCAGCGGTGTATATGCATACTGAATTGAAGTAGCATTGTCTATAAATAACGATTGTCGAGTATTTGTTTAAAACATAGCACATCGCTTAAAAACAAGTGGACTAAAATTTTAAGCATACTGGACATCAGAAAATACAGAACAACAAACAAAATCAATCGCATTTGGAACAATTTAGTGTAGTCAAACTGTGTGTGTGTGTATACTGTAAACACACATATACATATACAGTATACGCACACATGCGCATAGACGGAATGTAGCCTTTGCAATGCATTTAGTGGTGGTGTAATATGTCACACCGTTGCAATACCACAAGCAGTCTGAACTGCTGATACAAGGAAGGATGGATCCATGCTTTCATGTTGTTTATGCCAAAGTCTAACCATATACAGTAATCTGAATGTTACAGCAGCTATCAAAACCTCATTAGATCAGGCAATGATTCTCCAGTCGTCTATTGTCTCATTTTGGCAAACTTGTGTGAATTGTAGCGATTACTTGTTTACAACAGTATTTGTTTACAACAAAGAGCACATCATTTAGAAACAAGTGGCCAATAATGAAAACAAACTGGACACCAGACCAATGCAGAACATCAAACAAAATCAATCACATATGGAAAAATTTAGTGTAGTCAAACTGTGTGTGTGTACACTGTAAACACACATATACATATACAGTATACACAGACACACATGTGCATAGATAGTTGCCTGTTCTTACCTCACAGTAGTGGTACACTATGTAGCCTTCTGTTGCTGTAACCCACTTGCCTCAGGGTTTGATGTGTTGTGTGTTCAGAGATGCTTTTCTCCATACACTGCTCACAAAAATTAGGGGATATTTCAAAATAAAACATAATGAAACATCCTCTAATCTTTGTGCACAGTGTTAGAATGAGTAATAGTTCTGGTTATTGTTGCCTTTCTGTCAGATCCAACTAGTTTGGCCATTCATATCTGACCTTATAAACAAGACATTTTTCCCAAAGAACTGACCCTCACTGGATATTTTCTCTTTTTGGACCATTCTCTATGAACCCTAGAGACAGCTGTGAATGAAAAGCTCATTGGATCAGCTGTGAAATGCACAGACCAGCCCATCTAGCACCAACAACCATGTCAAAAGGAAAGCCAGTTAAATCAACTTTCTTTCCCATTATGATGCTCAGATTGAACTTTAACATGCCCTAGCCCTGTCTGCATAACTAAATGCAATGAGTTGCTGTTATGTGATTAGCTGATTAGATATTGGCATGGGGGCAGCATGGTGGCTCGGTAAATAGCATCGCTGCCTCACAGTAAGAAGGTCCTGGATTCAATCCCAGGGTGGAGCGGCTTGGGTCTTTTCTGTGTGGAGTCTGCATGTCCTCCCCGTGTCTGCATGGGATAACTTCGGGTACTCCGGTTTCCTCCCACAGTCCAAAGACATGCGTGTTAGGTTAATTGATTACTCCAAATTGGCATTGACTTGTGTCTATTATATATGTGACTGGTGTTGATATGAACTTGTGTATGGATATAACCTTGTGTGTGTCACTTACATGGCCACCGATGCCGATAGCGACGTTAAAAGAAGCCAAATAAATAAAATATTGGCATTAATGAGCAATTGAACAGGTACCTGATGATGTGCCCAGTTAAAAAAAATAATCTTGTGTTTTATGTTAAAAGTGTTTTATGTTAGTCAGCTTGTAGCAACAGACAGAATTACACCCTGGACATGTTACCAGTCTATAAGTTTCATTCTCACACACAATTTTGTATAGGAAGTCCATCTAACCATCTAGCCAGCTACTTTCAAGAACAAACTTCATCACTGTGAAGACCCACAGTGACATAGTACTCACAAGGAAAATTGCTTTTGTACAAAAAAAGCAACTCCTTTTTGACATACCAAGAGTGATTTTTTATGTAATATTATGTCAATGGAACACCCCTTTAATATTAGAAAAACACACCATGTGTGTGCGTGTGATAGTGAGCTCAGTTGCAAGTATCACTTTGAGCATGCTCAGCCCGGAGGGTGTCGATTTTGTGCAGAAATGTAGATGTGCTGTTTTTCTCTCACATATGGGGTTCTAATGGGTGAGTTCTTGGCCAGGTGGGCCCAGGCATTCAGAGACCTGTAGATGATCACTGAGAGAGAGAAAGAGTGAGACAGAGAGAGAGAGAGAGAGAGAGAGAGAGAGAGAGAGAGACAAAGAGTCAGAGAGAGAGACAGAAAGACAGAGAGATGGGGAAAGAAATCAAAGTGTACCCAAAGGAGTAGCTGGGCACTTAAGGGAAAGACATGATGAGGCACTCATGGGACAACTGCATTTCTCTTTGTGTCTTGGTCTGTGGGTGTGTACCTGAGTGTGTATGTGTAAGAAACCTTTTCAGTCTGCATGTGCTGCTAACGGGTAGCCACCCTTAGGGTTGGCAGCAGCAGCAGAGCTGTGCTCGATGGAGCGGCTGTGGGCTCAGTGGCGCGATCACCTAGGGAAGGTAAATCCACTGGAGCAGAGCTGATGCTTATTTCTTTGGAGAACCGAGAGATTTTATTAGTTAAACCAGCACCCAAATGCTACTCACAGGGACAAACCAGAGAAACAAATAATTCTCTGGACTTCTTGCATGTATGATCTTCCATGAGGTCTTATTAGTGAGTAAACACAATTAAATGATTGCATGTTTTAACATTATGTAATCTTTTTTTTTTGGCAGGAATACTGCTTTCTTTGGCTAAACCCCTTTATTTTGCAATTTGTTTCCAAAGCATTGTTTTGAAGCAAAAAGTCTAAATCAGAAATGTTCAGCATTTAATGTTATTTGATTTTTTGTTCTGACACTGGTGTACCCCATTTAAAAACTCCCTGTGTCTAATATGGTCAGCACCACCCAATTACTCCCTCCACTCAGCAGTGAAACAAACAGGGACCAAACAGGGAGTTTTACATTATCTGTGCTCCTTGGATAGTCTGACAATAATAACTGCGACACGTCAAGCTGTGGTTGCCAAGCTCTGCTTGCACAGTTTAGAAACTTCAGAATTAAACTTTCACTCGGAATTGAACCAACTTCTTAATACGCTGGATAACTAGTAAGGTGTGACATAAGCAGAGCCTTAAATGGCTGTAATGGAGAGGGGAAAACAAATAGTCATGTGTAGGTCTGTATGCTTTTAATGTAGTTTTTTGCATGCAGCTACAAATCACATCATAATCCCAGTTATGTTGCCAAACGTGGAGTAATAAACATGTTTGAAATAAAATTTCTTGGTTAACCAAAATAACATATACTCATTGTCAAAGCAGACACCCAAAAATGTAAAACTCTGCATGCAGCTATGTCTCAGGTATGTGATACGATTACAGGTGTAGTCTGATTAGACACTTGGTCTTGCCACAAAGGCCATGCAATTACTTTCCCCTCTGCCCCTCAATATGGCTATCAAAGGCTACTTTTGGGAAGTGTACCTCTTGGTGAGAAACCATTAACTGTTGGACAAGCATCTACACACTTTCCCCACTTTACAGACTTTGTGATGGTTCACAGCATTTTACTGAGATAAGCAGGGTAGTCGTTTTTGAATTGTCTGCCACCTAGGCTGTTCTAATCTAGCTGTTAGGAGGTATTGGGAGCAGAGGTTCCATGGGTGCACACACACACAAACATACACGCACAGAGAACAGGCTCTGGATGGCCCAGACAGACAGCCAGTAGAAATTATAGTTTGATCCTCTGACAAGCATGAGCAGTAGTGATGCTGACAGATAAAAATTACGTTTTAAATGAAAAACATTTATTTAAAAAAAAATCCTGCATTATGTGTGTTATGTGACTACTGAAACAAAAGCCATATATTATCCACATCCCTAAATTTAACACAAGGAATTGAGATTGCACCCCTGCCCCCAATGGTCACATGCTGAGTAGTCAGCGCTCATAATTTAAAGAAACAGTTTATAAAGCCTGAAAAACAGTGAGTAACAATAAAAATGGTCACTACCAAACACTTATTTTAATTAAATTAACTTCTTTTGTTTAAACACAAATTGTTATGATGTGTGTACGACAGTTCAAGATCTGTTTGCAAGCCATGAACTGACTACTTCAGGTCTGCAAAACATACAGAAGCATTCTAAATTGGGCCACAAAGGAAAGGCCAAACCTGAGCATCCTACCAGTAGTTCTTAATATGTCTGCTGATTGGTATCTGTTTATCTCTGGTACTAGTGTACAGTACAGTGCAAAAGTCATAGACATTATAAATTATTACAAAATGTAGTGGTCACTGTACTTTGTACTTTGTACTGTACTGTACTGTACAGTTACAGACTCCAGTTCATTTGTTTTTCTACATACTTTATCAGGACCCGCACAAGACCAGCACAGATCAACTAGTATTTGAATGGTGAACCATTCTCAGCACTGCAAGGACAATGATGTGGGACTGTGGTGGCCTAGTGGTTAAGGTACTGGACTACAGACCAGAAGGACCAGAAGGTCCTTAACCCACAATTGCTTGGATTATAAGACTTAATTGTACAGGGGTTAGACAATGAAACTGAAGCACCTGGTTTTAGACAAAGGTTCAGCTATAGCCACCCGGCTGTGTATATTGACCCTGTGGATCCTGACGGACAGTTCTGGTGGAAACAGGAGAGTTAAGGTGCACATTTAATTCTGCCATGATTTGGGCAGCCGTGGTTTTATGTTTTTTGGATACAATCCGGGTTAGCACCCG
>JAVSBV010000001.1:265583-280821 GCA_033117975.1 Parotocinclus spilosoma
CACACACACACACACACACACACACACACACACACACACACACACACACACACACACACACACACACATACACACATACACATACACATACACATACACATACACATACACACATATACACACACATATACACATACACAAGTCAATGGTAACCAATTAACCTAACATGCATGTCTTTTGACTGTGGGAGGAAAAATGGAGTACCCGAGGTAAACCAACACAGACACGGGGAGGACATGCAGACTCCACACAGAAAGCACCCAAGCCGCCCCCCGGGACTGAAACCGGGACCGAACCCGGGACCTTCTTGTTGTGAGGCGAGCGGTGCTACCCACCAAGCCACCATGCTGCCCTAAAAAATATGTTTGTAAAAATTGTCCAATTGGCACCACTTTGAGGTAAAACAGCAACAGCTATGTCTTCCTTAATGCTCACATGTCAAACTTAAGCATAAACATAACAATAGAGCAGAATTAGCATCCGTATTACAGATTCTGCAATGTAACAGCCACACCACAATGACTGCAACAGTCAGAATGCAAATGCTATGTGAAATGAATACTTAGCTGATTTTAAGCTTACCTGAAGAGAGCTGCTCCACTTTTGTGTAGTTTAGGCAGAGCAGGTCATTCACCCATGCAGTGATGTCATGCCTGCTCATAGTCTCCTGGGTGATTGAGGTAGAATACACATTGACCGCCATGCCCCAGCTGTAAATAACACGCAAAACAAAAATAAACATTTAATACTTTTTGGACATTTGAACATTTCATTTTACGCAAATAAGCAGTTTTAGTCTCTTTTTGTCTTGACCTCAATTGAACCCAGTTTTGTATTGATCGCAGGGTGAGAGCAGTGGAGTCCAACGCACGTACAGCGGTGTGAAAAAGTGTTTGCCCCCTTCCTCATTTCCTGTTTTTTTGCACGTTTGTCACACTTAAGTGTTTCGGAACATCAAACCAATTTAAATAGTAGTCACAGACAACACAAGTCAGTACTTATTTTCTATTGTTATTGAATATCAAACAGAATGAATCAGTCCATTTTCTACATACAACTGTATTCAGATTAGCCAACAGGGAAAAACCCTGAAGAAGAGTTTCCTGCTCTTCTCATTCATTATCCAACCAATGAAGACTTTTTATTTGGCATAGTCTCACGATTTAGATGCTTTGCGATTCGGACGTTAACGATTCTGAATCGATTACCAAATGTCAAATTAATGTCGATTACCAAATGTCGAACTTAAACATTAGCACTCATTAACTGAGCTCTGTAATGCGAGCAAAATGGTGGAACCAGACGCAGCGTACAGAGACAAAACTGGCATTTATTGGAGTAATCGACAGGCAGAATCAGTGTCAAACAGTCCAGGGTCATACACAAAAAGCCAATAAGGCAGATGTAATCCAATAAGGGCGAGACTAAACCGGAAGCACGATAAGTCTGTGATAATCCACAACAGTATAAAGCACTTAGAAACTAGGTGAGAGCCACGAGACTTAGCAAAGAACTAATAATGATTAGGTGTGTGTGATCAAAAGAACGGTGATGAGAAGAGTGTGATAAGCTGGGTTTCATTGCCTGAGCAGTCCGTATGTGTGATAAGCTTATTTGCACTGTCCCTTGTTATTATTATTATTTAATTGCGTCCTATGTTCTATGTTCAGTGCTGTTATTTACAAGAAATAATTCAGCATTTTGACTTTTCTTTCTGCAGATGCTAATTAGTTCTTTTTTACTCTGCAAAGCTGAATTTGTGTTCTATGTCCCTTAATGCATTTGCTTGATCTTTAGTCAGGATTTAGATTATATGCTTAGAAATGTTGACCTCATTTATTTATTTATTTATTTATTTAAAAGGGCGGATATTTATTTGTTTTTTTTTTATTTATATGTTTTTTGGAATATGTTGAATTGCTTCCATTTGTTTTCTTAATAAAAATATAGGAATTAAATTCATCCTGGATTTGTTTCAAGTCGTCACACGGTAAAGAAAAAAAACCTCTATAGAAAAAAAACCGAATCGAGAAGCATCGATAATCGTTGCCCTCTGAATCGTAATCGAATTGTGAGGTGCCTAAAGATTTTCACCCCTAGTAGGCCTAGTATGTAATATGACCATATTTCAGCATTTTGAGATAAAGTTTATTGTAATAGAAGATATGCTTTTCTTTTTTGTCATACATTAGTGTTACATCAAACAAATACAGAATCTTACAATTAACCCTTAATTCAATTATTTAAGTAAGCCATTCTTCTTCTCCCCATTAAAACCCCAATACCCACACTGCTCAACATTTACAAAACCACTCCCATAACCAGAAACCCTGGCAATAACAATCCCTATCACACAGCCCATCCACACATCACCCTAACCCCCGTCCCTCTGTCCAAGCCCCCCACCCCCATCCCTTTCTCCACCATCAAGCTTTCAATAGCAACACAAGAAGATACACTTTTCCTGAGTGTATCAAAGACACTGTCAGTGGTTAAAGAACACGGAGTAGCTGCCTGTTTCATCATAAAATGTGTAATTAGTTCTGTTTAACTGAATGACATATAGCACATTTTAAAAATTAATGACTTTACTAAGTATGAGAGCATAGTTGAATGGTAATTTTAAAATATCTGTTACTTCTGATGCATTTTGTCTGTGATGACGTATCGTGAAGAATATGAACGGGAATCCGAGAAAATGTTGTGATATGATTCCATGTTGGCCACCCCACTCTTAAATTAAGGTTGTGCATTTTCGCCCGCTCTCTTTACTTAGTATAGTTTAGCATATTTTTGATTAAGGGCAGATTTTAGTATTATTATTAAGTTTTCACATTTATTAATTAAAAAAAATAAATAGAATAAATGTTGTTGGCTTTGTTCAGGAGACTTTGTAATTAAGTTTGAGAGAAGATATGAAACAGAATCATCACCATCATTTGCTTTGTTTATTTATTTAACATGGCCTTAGTTTGACTAGGACTATGATATATTAATAATCAATAGTCATCATTTTGAGCATACATTCAGCTACCATATTTAATATAGTAGAACGACATGGCCAAACAGCAGGGTTGGTAATGCTTGCAAGCAAGGTAGCAGATCATACAGGCCTAGAAAACGTCTGATAACAGCCAGGAAAGTCTCAGTCAGATTAAATAACTAAATACAAAAATGGATTATAAAGCCATAGTGAGCTCAGAGATGCAAATGAAGAACCACATTATGAAGGCAGCAACTTAAGACTGATTCAGAGCAATGATTAACCTACTAAATTCAGCGGTATGTCTTATTGGAAATACTTAATCCAAAAAATAGGCACTGTTCTTTTTTTAAGCTCTGCTCTTTGTAAGAAATGCAGATTGCACAATAAAAACTGTTTACATTCAGCAACTGTTTCATGAAGGCGTAATTTTATGGGGTGAAGTAAACCCTATAGTAATCAACCTCGTCCCTCTTTTGCTTTTATTTTCTTGAGTACATAAGGAGTGGACTTGCAAAAAGCGCAGGCTGGGCCATACATCTGCAGTCCATCAGGAACATGGGAGATTAGGGAGAATATTTGAATCCCCATTCTTTTAATTGAATTAGTGGAAATGTAACCTACAATTGGGGGTAAATTCTGCATGATAAATGTTTGAAGCTTTCTGGAGAAGGCCTCAAATTGCAGCAGTGATCTAAAGTTCAACTCTAGGCTTTGTAAGAACTACATGAAGACAAAAGAAGATCAAGTACTGCTGAAGGTCTTTATCTTACCTAAAACCCATAAAGCATTTATGGAGCATATTAAGACAGTTCTCAGACTCTTCCTACTCTATATGTAAACAATGTAGCATTGCTAGTTAGGTCAGTCACTAAAACCTTAACATAACATAAACAATTTTGTAAATAACAAACACCTTGCATAAGCAACTTCAAAGAAATGTTTTACTTCAAAGAACCTTGTTTCCCATAAGGCCACATGCAATCACTTTAATTAGACTATACAGCATGTTTGCATATAAAAGGTTTGCTTATTAACATAGAATAGGCCTGTTAAAAACATTTAACTAAAGCCAATGTAAACTAAATTACATTTAACACCGACTCAAATGTACACTCCTGGACAAAGAGGGCCAAATCCAAAATTGCTAAATAGTAAGCCTTTAATGGTCAACACACTATTAGTCTAAAAAAATAGCAAGAACTAAGAAAAATCTAATGATTACACTCTTTACTGTCACTGCTCATTGCTCTAGTCACGTATAGTCTTGTGGTACACAAAGATAAGCGCATGGAAATATGTAAAAGCCTGGTTGTTCAAATAATCCCAAATATTTTCTGTTTTGTTTTTTTACTGTTTAGTCATTAGCTTGCAATTTGCCACACTTGATGCAGCCTCAAAAGTTTTTAAACAGAACCAGGAGTGACAAACATCTACAGGTAAAAATTTAAATTATGCAGACTTGAGTTCCAAGATGAATGAGTTAGAAAATCTGCTCCAAATAACACAAAACCATGACCACATGGCCGGATGCTGCTATTCTGAATTTACAAGACCCTAAATGCACAGAAAATCCCTATTTCATTATCAGCTATTAAAAGGAATAGGTCAATGCTTTGAAACAACAGGTGATGTTGCCAGAAAATAATGATCTGGAAGACACAAAGCCACGTGCAGATGCAAAGATGACCACCTGCTGAAATTTGCAGATTTAAGAGAAAGGGAAAAGCCTACAAACACTGCCAGCAGAATTCAAGAACAAAAAAACACAGAATGTAACCTAATATATGCTATATAGAGACTATGTGGTCTGACATTAAACACAAACTTTCTGGGAAACATCTGTGAAAGGCTATGGCAAAGGCAGGCACTTCTAGCAGGGCAGGCACTGAGCCTCTGCAAATTTCTTGTCCCAAAAATCTCACTTTTGAAAAAACAAACAAAAAAACACAGATGCTCTTCAACCTCATACAGGCGCAGCTCAACAACTGCTTCAGCAAAAAGAACCTGATCTATTAAAGTGAGAGTTAACTGTCCCTTCCATTCATTTAATGAATAAACAACCCAACACGACTCGGTGGGTAGCAATGCTGCCTCACAGCAAGAAGGTCCCAGTTTCAGTCCCAGGGTGGAGCGGTCTGGGTCCTTTCTGTGTGGAGTCTGCATGTCCTCCCCTTGTCTGTGTGGGTTTACTCCAGGTACTTCGGTTTCCTCCCACAGTCCAAAGACATACATGGTAGGTTAATTGGTGTTTCTAAAGTGGTCCATAGTGTGTGGCTGTGTGCATGAATGTGTGTGCCTGCCCTACGATGGATTGGTGCCCCATCTAGGTCCTGCCTTTTCACCCGAATTGCTGTTTGGGCACCGGCTGGCCCACGACCCAGTGTGTATTAAGAAGGAGATAATGGATGCATGGCTTCCTATCCCATGGCATCCAAATCTCCAAAGTTTACATAGCAATTACTTGGTCAGTTTTCATCCGATTCTAAAACAAACGTAAACTTACTTCAGCATTACAAAGCTCTTAGTCTCTAGGATTTAGATAAAGCGTTAAATCCATTTTTGCATGAAAATCCTGGTTTTTGCCAGAGCCCCTCACATTTTCCATCGCTTTGTGAAGCCATTACCATTGCGTGGAACAACATTGATTCTTCTTTCTGTCAAAAGCTGGAGGCAAGTTCACCCACAATTTCATTGTTTAAGCAAATGAAAGTGAAAGCCTATCCCAATACTAAGTTACATTAACTGTTTAATCCTTGTTCAATTCCTGGCCAGTCATTTGCTACTGAGTGCAAGAAAAGCTTAATATTTTTGCAATAATTGGTGGTTTGGTCCATTCTTTTTGTATGTAGTTCGTTTTACCCCGACCTGTATTCGGACAAATCCCCACCTCCTGTTCTTCCAAAACTGCCTAGTAGTTACACACTACAACTTGTAGACGATATTAACCAATCACGTGATCCACCATGTTATTAACCAATCTTACAACATGGCTTTACCATTTCTCTGAATATGGCTCGTCAAAACATGTGTGAGTGAACAGGGAAGGCCGTGGTTAAGTGGGTTGCTAATCAGTGCGGCTTCCTCAGAGAGACAGGGACAAAAAAGCAGAATAGCGGCTAATGCTAGCGAATCCTAACTGTGTGTGCAAAGGCTGCGACAGTTATCCGTATTCTGTATACAGCCACACCGGGTTAGAAAGGAACCATTTTTTTTATCTTACATAAAAAAGTGACTGCAATCCCTTATGTAGTGCAATTATAACATAGACTGTCAAAAGGCTTTAAATTACAGTCAGGCCACTGTCTTTTCACAGGATTTTCCTGCATCAACGCAGCATGGTTGCTGCCAAACGGACAAATGCGTTCTTTTAAAAGCGACTGGGTGCATAACGGCTTTCTCAAAGCCACTACTGGATCAAGCCAAACAATGAATAAGAAATTAAGCTAAGCTAAAGGTTTGAACCAGCTCCCTTAGGAAGATCGCTACCACACCGTTAACTGCGTTCTCCAGCTGCGCTACGCAACGCACAGAAAAGGGGTTCGACTGAAATCAGTTTGAGAAGTGATATCACTGAATCCACATGAGCGGTCATATTAGTTCGATGGCAGACATTCCGAATTGGTAGAACAAAAATAAATAAATAACACGTCAAACGGAGCACTGCACTGATTTTACCTGTAGGCGCGCTCTCCTCGCACTGTATTTTTTCTGTAGGGAATGATGTTGGTTCCATTGTCCTGAATGATGTCGTTATTATTCTCTCCGTTTGGGGACAGTGCTTGAGTGGGACCTGGCATTTGCGTCTGATAAATGTAGAACAGTTTTTGCTGTTCACGCCGTACAAAAAAAAAAATAGACGACAACCGAACCTCGACTCTGATCTTCAGAATGCTTATTCTAGGCGGGTCTCTGCCCAGCTCAGTTGCGACGTCACTGCTAAGCAGCCCAGCGACCTACAATCACGTGACTCGAGGATCAGCGTCCGTTCCCTCAGCTACATTGGATGACACCACTTCCTTTTTGCCGCTCAAACCTGCTAAAACGTGTTAAATAGCCAACACGTTTATACGAAAATGGTTTACATTTACGTTATTTAGCAGACTCCCTTATCCAGAGCGACTTACAATTAACAGAGTCCTACAATCCAAGTAATTGTGGGTTAAGAGCCTTACTCAAGGACCCAACAGTGGCAGCTTGGCAGAGGTGTGACTGGAACCCTGGACCATCAGGTCAAAGAGTCCAGTGCCTTAGCTGCTAGGCCACCACAGTCCTGTAAAAATCCAGAAACTGTGATCAACTCAAGTGCATTTAGCAGACGCCCTTATCCAGAGCCCCTTACAACTGATACAGTCTTATAATTCAAGCAATGGTTGGTTACGGGCCTTGCTTAAGGACTCAACTGTGGCTTGGTAGAGGTGGGATTTGAACCTTGGACCATCAGGTCCAGAGTCCAGTGCCTTAGCCGCTAGGTTTTATACCGTCAGTTCAAATCCAGTCTGTCTAACTGCAGACCAAATTAGCAATGCTAAAACACACAATCACACCCATAGCTAAAAGTGACAAACATTGTGGGTTGTCCACAATGACTTGGTCTACCTCAGTAAAAACTTCAAATATTTTCTTTGTGCCATGTTGTTTGCACTTTTTCAGTGGAGCATAGTCTCAAAGTTGCTTTACATTGTTTCATACTGCTCACAAAAAATCCCCTAATTCGTATGATCCAATGTTCCATTAACCATGGCCGATTCGCCGATTCCAAATCGAGTAACGTTACAGGGCGACCGTGGCAAGGAAAAACTCCCTAAACATTATAAGGGAGAAACTCTGGGAGGACCAAAACAAAGACCGTAAGATTGTTTCAAATCTAAATTGGTCTTTGTGTGTTTCCCAAAAGCATGGTTGCAATTAGGTTGCCACTTAAATAACTGCTTCACAACTTGCATCTTTTCAGCTTTGTAAGTTAACATATACTGCTCACAAAAATTAAAGGATATTTTAAAATGAAATATCCCATAATGATATATCCCCTCATTTTTGTGAGCAGTATAGTTAGTAACTATACTTTTGGGAACTGCCCTCCTGGATAAGAGTTCCTGATAAATGACTACATGTTCATTTTACAACTCAGTCAACACCCTCTGATTTTATTCTTTAGGAAATACATCTAAACATTGGTTCTTCTACTCATGTTTAGTTTTCCTTTTTTGTAGCAAATATATGTATTTGGTTTCTCTTACACCTAAAAAAAAAGCACTGCCGCTCAGTGGGCAAATCATTTTACAGAAAGGGGTAAAAAAGCAAAAACTTCAAACCCATCCTGTGAAAAAAAAAACCCAGATGCCAACTACAGAAAAACCTAAAAGACCAGTGACAATTGGTAGCGCTTTGATCCCCTACCTCAGTTTTTGAAATCTTTTGCATGCATGGCAAGCATTGCACTTGTCCAACCACAATGTTGCCTCAGATTACAAACAGGTTTTCACCAAGATGAATACAGAGGTTCAAGTTCGAAATAACAAACTGGGAATGTTTACATATTTCACAGTGAATAGAATTGACTGCATAAGACGTCACGAGTGTTTTATTTGGGCACTTCTGTTCTACAACAGTAAACCACAACAAAGTTCCCTTTCAGCGATAGATGCCTTGTCTATAGGCCATAGCTGAATCTCATTCAGCTCCATGGAGGCTATGGATAGTTTTTGTGTGCATCACTAAGAACTACTTAAACCAGGTAGGCATCCATAGCAGTGATTAAAAATAACAACAAAAACAAAAAGTTCCTCAACCCAAAACAAAATATACTGGCTCATGCTCTTCCACCCCACAACATACTCCCCTTAAAATGAATACCACATGCATGTTACGTGTTTAGTAAGGTAAATATTAGGTGAACAGCCTGTCATATATATATATATATATTCACATTCCCAAATTCTTTGGATTTAAGCTTTTCACAGGCTACAGACTGCAGTGCTCACAAAAGCCACAATCAGTCACCCAGATTCCTTCCTGCCCTTTCCATGGCAGGATTGGTCAAGGGATAAATTCAGCTTGTATGATTTTTTTTTTATTCATCAGATCCACGCTCCTAACTATATCCCTGAGCAAATTTCAGTTGGTATGTGAAACTGTGAGAAATGCTTCTGTTATGGTGTAGTGATAGAGATAGATGGTGTTTATACGATGAATAATTCCACTCCTTCCTTTCTCAATACATTTGAGCCCTTTCTTGGCCTGATGTTAATAAAGAGCAAGATGTATTCAGACAATTATAGATTCAAATCATATCAAATTTATTTATAAAACACATTTAAAACAACATCAATTGAACAAATTCTGTTTTAATTTGCTACACAATTAAAACAGAAAAACAACATTAAAAAGCACAATGAAAACAGTTTAAGAACAAGGAAACAAAAACAGAATCAATAAAACTGTGAAACATTTTTTACTTTAATATTCTGATTATTATTGTGGGTACAGTGTATTGTTTGCATTTTATTGATTCTAATTCCTCAAGTGATTCCTGTTCTTTTGAATTCCAAAATGATGCAACAATGCACTAAATGTTTAAGAGTAACGAATATTTATTTTTTTATATTTGAACTTCATTAGTAATCACTTTAAATTAAGCTTTTTCCCATTAAAACATATAATGTAAAAGCTTTAAGTGGCTTAATGCATATCAATTACTACTGATATAAATCATTAATACAGTACAACGCTTGACATAAAAACAATTACTTTTACAGGTTAATCCTTTCAGCAGTAGATATTAATTATCAATATTAGTAACTTAGAGAAATTGAATCTTTGTAGATCATAACTTAAGTACACTTAGCAACGTAAAGCTTTTTCCCACGTTTTAACACTTTAGACTGTCCCTAGCTAACGAAGCGCTTGCTCTAGGAGACTGCACGTCTAGGTCGAACACGGTACAATGCTGAAGCATTTCATACTTGTGATTCAGACACTTTGCCATTTTAGAGATGAAACGTCCTTTACAATACGTCAGCTTTCCTCACAAACTGCATTAAGCATTTTCTCTGAAAGTGAAGATGCAATTTTAACCTCTAATTTCCCGGCTAATGCTAGCAGAACACACCCACCCCAAAAATAAAAGAAAAAGTAATGACCCATGTATCACATGACACACCAGTCCTGACTGAGAGGCTTCCTTAACGTAAAAATATTTTTCCACTAATCGTGGTCATGTTTTTAAAGCATAAAATACGTTGAATTGAAGTTCTGTTTTCTTAACGGGTACCCGTTATTTAGTAAGTATGTACATTTTAGTTACACCAACAGCTAACTCTACACTGTTCACAAAAATTACAATGAAATGCCCCTAATTTTTGTGAGCAGTACATGTGCTCACTCAGTTGCAGACTGAAGTTGCCATGTACTCTTGGTAAGATGTGGAATGGAAACTGGACAACAAAAGATCAGCCCTGATATGTTTTAAGATTAAAATTTATCATGGAGAGGCAATTCATTCCAGGGTTTGGGAGTTACAACTACAAAGGCATGATCATGCTTCAAACTTGCTTTTGCAAACAACTAGTTGAAACTATTCAGCGAACCTGAGTAACCTTCAAAGGAGATATTGATGTAATAGGTCAGAAAGAGTTGTAAAGCAAAAGTTGTAAAGCAATCCTAAAGCAAACAGAGTTTATCTGTTTGTCCCATTTAAAATCACTGTCCAGATTTAAGCAAATAAGAGGTGTATAACAAACACTACTGCATGCAAATAGCTAAATAGTTTTATTCTCATTAAAATAAGAAATAAGGCAATCCAGGCTTTAATGTCCTCAAGGTTTTAATGAGTTTATCATACCTTTTCAGAGGCAAGTATATTGAGTTCTTGGCCACTTCTCTTAAAAGGGTGGGGCAGCCAACTCTAGGAAGAGTCCTGGTTGTTTCAAGTTTATTTCATTTAAGTATTATGGCAGTCACTTTGCTCTTGGGAACTTTTAGTGCAGCAGATTTTGTTAGAGCCTTTTGCTATTTTGTTGGACACAGCCCCGTCTCTGAGGTCTACTGACATGGCTTGGTTTTTGATCTGATATACATTGCTTTTTATTTTATTCTATTTTACAAGGCCTTAACATATGTCATATTAAATACAAGGAAAATGCATTGTATTAGGGAGTACTCAGCATTAAAAACAGAGGCCATGCTTAAAAAAATATATACCCCAATAAGAAAATGTCAAATGAAAAAAATGTAAAAAAAAAAAAATAAAAATAAACCCACCCTCATACATTGTCTGTAAATATACTTTTTTTCAAATTTTGAGTGTCTGTTCTTATTCCTTTACCGCTCTCACAAATTGCTTACAAAGTGCTCACGCTTATACATAGATACACTGTATGGAGCACTGTAACGGCTAATACACACACTCACCAAGCACTTTATTGAGAACCCTAGACTAATACTGGGTAGGGCCTGCCTATACTCTCAAAACAGCCTAAATTCTTCATGGAATGGATTACACAATATTTTGAACACATTTAATTGAGATTCCACTTCATGTTGACATGAGCAATCTTTCAATTCCTGCAGATTTTTGAGTTGCACTTTCAAGCTGAGAATCTTCTGTTCTACTTCCTATTTGATTGAGATATTTTTACTGAGAATGTCACTAAAGAACAGTCAGCTAATTCATTAAACCATTCAAACCAGGACCATTCAAACAGTTTAAGGTGAATTATGCTCAAAGATCCCTTTAGAAGATGGTTCATCATGAAGGGATGCACATGTAACAGTATGCATGTGCCATTGCAGCAACCATTGATAATAATGGGCCCAGAGGCTGCCAAAGAAAATATTTCCCCACACAATTGCACCAAATCAACTGGTCTGAACTGATTGGACAAGGCAGGTTGGGATTCATGCATTTAGTTCAAAAGTCTGATGTCTGCATTAGCAGAGATTAGAATTCATCAGACCAGACAGTGAACTGTCCACATTTGATGAGCCTGTACTCCCAGTATTGGAGTAGACGATAATTCCAGTAACTAATTTGAGGTTATGTACAACTTGACACCCCAATCTTACAAAGCCAAATGTACAGTTAATTAGCAAACTAAAGTGTTTCAGAAAGAATTTTAGTGTTTAAATAATACTGTGCTCCACTGCAAATATTGTAATTGGATTACTGTTTTTTAACCAAAAGCACAAAAACTGTGTTAAACTGAGCAAAACTAACTCCACTAGTGTGCAGAATAAACAAAAATGAGCAGAGTAAAATAACTACATTTATGGAACACATCACAGTTAAGGGCACTCAGTTTTGTGCTTGCTCTACTCCCCCTTTTTCCAAACATTTAATTTTCACTGAATTTGTTATGGAGATCACATAATTTACTAAATTATAATAATTTTTGACTAGTGGTCTCAAGTTTTACCTCCAGTGTCACACTCCAACTTGAGATGGATACACATTTATGACGTCTTACAGCAATGTTTACTACTTTCAGACAGGTTAACTGAGGAAAACACAAGTTGTGCCAGGTTTCCTTTATCCTAACTGCAGCTTGCCAAGCTGCATTTTGCGTTCTTCTGGAACTGAGCTGAGCTGCTTCTGAGTATATTTCAAGGTTCATTAATGCCTTCAAACCAAGTGCTCGTGCTTAAGTTTATGGAAGAGAACTATTATATTACATTACTACTTATTTCTACATCATCTTTCCCAGTAAAATAGGAAAGAGGCATCCACTGATAAAAGCTTGCATCTTACATTATCCAAGTTGTTGCTATGTTACATGTAAATCACTGTTGTATAATTTAAAAAGTTCATTTTCCTTTGTTTTCAGTATCTGTTATTTTTCTATTTTAACAAAAGTCTCTACAAAAGAGCTACAGGACAGGGCCAAATGACAATGCATGTAAATGTCATGCCTGCATACTGCACATTACAACTGTGATAAAGACTACATTATAAACATTTAGTGGTAATAAATCCTGTTTAGTTTATACTGACCGACTCTTGACCAAAAAAAACAATATCTATCACAATATCACTAGCTCCTACACTGGGAGCATGCCTAGGTATGGCTGGACTGACAAAGAGTTCTTTCCACTAGGCAATCTGTACAGTGCTGAGCACGTTTAACCACCAGGGTCCAGTTCACTTAAATACACTGCTCACAAAAATTATTGGATAGTATAGTTTTACCTGACTGAACCTAAAAATTACCAAAACATTTAGAGGTAATAACTTGGTTAATATTTCGGTTGATATACTGGTTCCTAACCAAACACACCTAGTCATTTGGCTGGTAAGTTAAATCAGAATCTTAAAAAAAACAATGACTTGTTATAATAAGTAGAAGTATTATACAAGTAATCTAAATAGACAGGACAGGCCAGCACCCCCCTCCCCCCAAAGGTTTTGCTTCCCGATATAAATGTGAGATTATGCTAGACAATTTCAAGCTGAACAATTGGAAAAAAAATCCATGTGAGAGCAGGCCAGCAGTGGAGTGGAGACATGGGACAATCATGCTCTGGCATGGTACAAGGTAACTAGGCATAGTGTGAGTACGACCTAAAGCAGCTTTCTTTGTGGGTAACATAATTGCAGACTAAATGCTAAAACTCTAAAACACAGTGATAAACTGTTAACTGCTTTTCGTTATCTGCAGCCCCATATCCATATACTTTACCCAAAAAGGGTTGAATAAAGAGCATGTTCATTTTCCAGTGACATTAGCCTTCAGTTAACACATGACATTAGTAGCCTATGTAAGGGTGAGAAACTTTTAGCATTAATCCTTTATAATGATCTATATTCAATACCTGGATGTTACTGCCTATTACAAAAAGCTTGCTATAACACTACCGTTTAGGTAGTCATGTTAAAAGAAAGGTAAGGCTACGTTATGACAAAAAAAAATAAGAATTAGTAGTAACTGGGGAGTGGATTATACAAACACACGCTGTCGGTTGGTTGACACTGGTTTTGGACGCTGATAGCACTCGTTTCAATAAAGCAATTCATTCACGCTGTACCGCTCCGTACAACTGCCTATTGTCATATTTTCACTTCCTGGAAACACCAGCGTCTACCTTGCTTTCATTTCATTTCCACCAATCGTTTTTTTAAAGGATAACAAAAAAAATGCAGCTAAATGCACACAGACTGCAGTTCTACATTTTTATCACGATGGTCTTTATTTTATAATCGTCCAGTCACAAACTGTGGACAGCCCACTTGCGAATGAAGCTAACTGGCTACCAAGCTAACTGACTAGAATATCCAAGTAACACCTAGTCAAAATAAATACAGAGTTACGGACATAAACTAGGTCCAGAGTATTCAAAAGTACAATAAACCACCAATGCAATGTAATGCCATGCTTTTATTGCTAACGTGTTCACCTGTAGTAAAGAGGAACGGCTAATCAGTACCATGATGCTTTCTAGCTAGCCTGTAGAACACAACTGACTCAGTCCTAAGTGAATCGCTAGCCCTGCCGGTACAAAGCGCTGGTTTGAGTGATTTTCGGTTTTAAAACAAAAGTCGATCGCTCGTCAAACAGTACACATATGCTGGGTAGCAACACTGTCCACAATGAGTGTTTCCAGTTAATTCAGATAGGTTAACTACACCTTGATCCAAGCTCGACTCACCCGTAAACTTAACTCCAGACTGGACTGCTCAGATGCTGCTCGGCTGGATTCACCCCACCCTTTTTCTCTCCCTTCTCATTGCATGTCATGTAGTGATGACGATCAGCACCGTGTAGCCTGACTGGGCTGCTTTATTCCCTGTGTAGTGCACGCTTACTACTCCTACCGTTAGAACTCTTATAGAGGTCACGTGTCAATTCCGTTCTTGCGATGATCGGTCTGAAGAATTTGCCCAGGAAAAAAAAGTACTGTCAAATTGGCGTTTAAATTTACATTTACAGTATTTAGAAAACGCCCTTTTCCACAGCGACTTACAAAAGTGGTTTAAAACCTCAGTAAGAATCTATTCCTAATAATCAGGAATCTAAACAGAAATACAGTTCTGAAACTGTTATGGTTGTGTTGTTTTTTTTGTTGGTTTTTTTTCAGCGAGAGAGAGAGAGAGAGAGAGAGAGATGGAGGGGGGGTGTTAGTTGAGGTAAGTGCAGAATAAATGAGTTTTCAAATGACATTGAAAGATAGTAAGAGACTCTGCTGTTGGAACATCGAGGGGAAGTTCATTCCACCACTTAGAGAAGCCAGAACAGAGAAAAGTCTAGATGAATGCCTTCC
>JAVSBV010000001.1:323492-333803 GCA_033117975.1 Parotocinclus spilosoma
GTCCTCCCCGTGTCTGCGTGGGTTTACTCCGGGTACTCCGGTTTCCTCCCACAGTCCAAAGACATGCGTGTTAGGCTTATTGGCGTCTCCAAATTGTCATTGACTTGCGTATGCAAAACACCACAGCCATGTAACTGGAAACAGCTGCCCGCCGGTGCCAAGCCCAGATAAATGGGGAGGGGTGGAGAAAGCAATCACATCGATGAAGCACAGAAATGTGTGGAGATCGATGATCCATCAAGTGACCTAGGGTTGGTTGCGACTGTACGGTTAATCCCATTCCATATTATGAATTGGATTGTGTATGTTGATTATAAAGCCTGGGAATATCTATGGACTCAGATTAAACTTGATATTAGTAGACACAAACTTGAAGCAATTACAAATGCAATTACATGAAGTAAAAAGTGAAATATGATACCCAGGATATAATATCAGGTTATGATACCATTCCTTGTCACCCATTTGCCCAGGTTCTACCTGTGCTCTTCCTTATCTATTCAAGTTATAATCTGTGAGAATATGGGTCCAGTATCTCTGCAGTGCAATCTATGTAAATATCACAGGTTCAGACAGGTCCATGTGAAACTGCATAGTTAATTTCAGTTGAGTAACCCTGCAGTTCATCCAGCTACTGCTACCAACACTCGCTTGATATTTAGGCTTGCATTTGAATAAAGATAGCACCAATCAAAATTCCTTTTATAATATAATGTGCCTTACATTTACTTTGACTTTTACTTAATTGCAGACAGCATGAACCTAAGATCATATTTTGGCTGGTCAACTTAATAAACATTCAACCCTACAACATGTTACAAAAAAACTTAGACTGGGAAACGTTATGGCTGGTAATGAGGTAAAAAAAACACCAAAATTATTATGTGATTTCAAACAAGTGATGTTAACAGGTGATCGTAATCATGATGTGGTACAGAAGCAGTATCAACGAAAGGCTTTGAGGAGCAAAGATGGCCAGAGGATCTTCAGTGGTCAAATATCTGAGAATATTATTTAAATGTTTAAAAACAATGTTCCTTACAGAAAGACTGGTAGGGATTTACATATTTTTTCTGATTTGACTTGTTTTGTGTTGTCTTGTTGATCAATGCATGGATATCCCTGGAAAAGATGCCATCTTAAAGGAATTAATGTTACTCTAAAAACTTTTATGCATTAATGCCACCATGACATAACTGAAAATGACCTTTGACACAGCCCCATACCATGAGAGACCCTGGCATTTAGATTTTTTGTTGTAGAGCACACAGCCTGCATTTCTTTCAAAAAAGACCTGGAATACTGATTTATCTGACCACAAAAGAAATTTCCGATGTGTATTTCCAAATATTAGCTATTGATTATTGACGGCTCTTGATGCAGCGCAGTCTGAAGAATAAGAGATCACAGATCTTTACTTTAGGCTTGCACACTTTATGCACTGAAATCCTTTGCTTCTCAGAAACTCAGCCTTTTGTGGATACTGATTTTGTACCAAATCATGATTATAATCACCTGCTGACAGCACTTGTTTAAAATCACATCATTATTTTGAATGTGTTGCAGGCTTGAAATGCAGGAATAAATGTTTCCTAACAAATGAAACGAAGTTGACCAGACAAAATCTTAAGTTCATTATTTTAGCAATTGAATAAAAGTAAAATTAAATGCAAGGAACAGTGCAGGAACAGTGTTTTTACATTCATTTTCCATACCGTCCCAATGTCAGTCAGAACTGTAACTTTGTAACCTATAACCTTTATACTTTCATTCATTCATTTGTATACTCACTTAATCTACTGTTTATGTTTAAATCAACTTATTATGCAACTTTTTCATGTGTTTATTTTACTTTAATCTGCCTGTTTTGGGGCTATAGCATGTATCCCCAAAATACACAGCAGTCAGGTGTAAGTGTGTTTTGCATGGGGTATCAATCCATTGCAGGACTGGGTAGGGGATACTACTGTACTGTACAATATGTATATTGTAGCCAAACAAATGCATTGAGGGACTTGAATTTAGTTTAAAAGCATAATTTGGAAACATCCTCATCAGTGAGCCTAGAATGGCATAGATGAAGAGCCCTAAAGTGCTGTGCTGCATTCAAGATTCTTTTGATGGCTTTGATTGGCTTTCACACACAAGAGATTTTCAGCAGGGAGTGATTACAGGGGTCTGCCAATACAGGACCAGACACGCACAGTCACATACCTATGAGATTGGAGGGTTCACACACACACACACACACACACACACACACACACACACACACACACACACACACACACACACACACACACACACACTGTGGGGACTTTCCATTGACTACATTTTACTGTAGCTAATTAATTATACACTTTCAGATATACCTAATCCTTACTGTAACCTCAGTAATCTAAAGTAAATCTTTTGATAAAAAATATTGTGGGGGCCAGAGGTAAGGTAAATGTCCTCACAACATAAAAACTGTCAGCTCTTTCTATCCATCCTAGGATATTTGGTTCCCACAATGATATATAAACTTGACCCACTGACATACAAACACATTTCTCAATTTACGATTTTGAGGACTTTCCATTGACATAATGTGGTTAATAATGTGGTTACTGCTACACCTAATCCTAATCCTAACCTCAGTAACTATACGCAAATCATTTGGCTCGTTTTTCAAATCAAAGTGCTTTTTAAAAATATAGCTTTCTTTTTAAATACCAGAAAAATATGCCTATATGTCTATTAAAAAATATTGTATAAGGTAAAAAACACTTTTCAAGATAAGTAACATTTAAAAAAAAATTTCAGACAGTTTATTTAAACAAAACCCATCAAAATGTACCTAACTTTATATAAGACCAAAATGTCACTTTCTGGATTGATTTATAGCAGGAGCATATAAGAACTACACATGAAAATTCCTATTACTAAATTACCATCCCTTGGCTGTAACATGGCTTTTACAGTATATGAGCAATGTTTATAATATTTATGCATTCTTTAATTTCCAGATAGTTCTATCAACACTGAATTACCCCAATGACTGTGACCTAAAAGTGCTCAAAGTTACTTTAAGCAACCTTATTTTCACTATTGCTATAAAACAGATTATTATTTATGATAATTATTATTTATGATATTATTTAAGACATATGAGTTTCAGATTTATACTGGTAAGAGACTATCAATTCAGTTGCTGAATGTTTATACTTAGTGTGTATGAATTAGTAGATGATAGAGGAAGTGTGTAAGCACAGAGGATGTAACAATAGATGAGTTTTCTACTGGGGGCAGTTCTAACTTGTCCCAGTGACGTCTAACAGGTACAGATTCCAGTTTAATAATTCCACAACAAAAAAGACTTTAGGGTTACTCTGTGCACCTGCCATGACAAGTGCTTTGCCCCTTCTCTCTCTCTCTCTCTCTCTCTCTCCCTCACTCACTTCCTCACTCAGAAATACACACACACACACACACACACACACACACACACACAGGTCTAAACCTCACTTATAATCCCCCATGCTTTTAGCCTTCAGGCTGTGTTATTGGTAACTATTGTCCCGAGTCAGTGATGTAAGATCCATTTTGGTTTTAACTCTTCTTTCGCGGAATTCTTTTCTCAGGGCTGTTAAGAATGAAACATGGCAATGCTTCAGGAATTGTTAGTGATGAACCAAAACAGACAGGGGTTACTAAGTTACTTTGCAGAATATTGTTACACCGATGTCACTACATATACACTACATAAGTAAAAGTTATGTAGCGATGTATCACTTTGTAAAGCTGTTAAAGACTACACAGACAACTGGCCTTAGTGTGACATCCATGTGAGAATTTTACAGGATATCCCAAAATAGACAAAACAGCTTATTTCTGATGAGAATTGCCCATAACAATAGACACCCACTGAGTAACATTTTAGCTTTATCATTATAGGCTTGTACTTGACCTTTAAATAACCAACATAGCTGGTTATAAACATAAACATATAACGTATAAACAACAAACGTATAAACATAACACAGATTCCATTAAAACTACCCTCTTGTTTCTTTATTTATTGTCTTTTTTATAATCTCTGCTTACCATATACAAGCCCAATTCCAATGAAGTTGGGACCGTTGTGTAAAACATAAATGAAAACAGAATACGATGATTTGCAAATCCTTTTCAACTCATATTCACAACCCATGTGAATAAACTACAAAGACAAGAGGGTGGCAGAGTGGCTTGGTGGGTAGCAATACTGCCTCCCATCAAGAATGGCCTGGGTTCAATCCGAGGGTAAAGCAGCCTAAGTCCTTTTTTTTGTGGAGTCTTCATGTCATCACTGTGTCTGTGTGGTTTTATTCTGGGCACTCTGGTTATGAACAACTGTTTTGATCAACTGCATGAGCAAAAAGTCCAACAGTTTAAGAACAATGTTTCTCATCATGCAAATGCAAGGAATTTAGGGATTTTATCATCTACAGTCCATAATATAATTATATCATAATATCATATCAAACCAACACTGAATGCCATGACCTTCGAGACCCTCAGGCAGCACTGCATTAAAAACTGACAACATCCTATAATGGGTATTACCACATGGGCTCAGGAACACTTCAGAAAACCATTGTCAGTGAACACAGATCATCGCTCCATCTACAAGTGTAAGTTAAAACTCAACCATGCAAAGCATATATCAACAACAGCCAGAAACACCACCGGATTCGCTGGGCCCGGTCTGAGATGGACTGACGCAAAGTCGAAAAGTGTCCTTTTGGTCTGACGAGTCCACATTTCAAATTGTTTTAGGAAATTATGGATGTCGTGTTCTCTGAGCCAAAGAGTAAAAGGACTGTCCAAATGGTTCAAAGTACAAAGTTTCAACAATTAGTGTCCTCAGTTTCCAAACACTCACTGAGTGTCGTTAAAAGGAAAGGTGATGTAACACAGTGGTAAACATGCCCCTGTCCCAGCTTTTTTGAAATGTGTTACAAGTATAAAACTCAAAATGAGTAAATATTTGCAAAAAACTTTTTTTATTTTAAAGGTTTATCAGTTTGAACATTCAATATCTTGTCTTTGTAGTATATTCAATATAAGGTTAAAAGGTGTTGTATATTCAAAATAGGTTAAAATGATTTACAAATCATCTGTTTAACATACCATTCAAACTTCATTGGAATAGGGGTTGTACACACACTTTGTAGTTCTACAGTTAAAGAGTGAAGTCCACCTGTTGCTCAGCAAACTTTGTTAGCCCCTTTTCACATAGATCAATGGTCAGGACTTCTACACAAACATCACGGAACAGGTGGAGCATTATCAGCACTGATATGATGGTGGTGTGTAAGTATGTATTGCACTGGTATGAGTGGATCAGACACAGCAGTGCTGCAGAATCTTTAAACACATCAATGTCACTGCTAGGTAGCATCCTGTGAGCACTGATGAAGGATTAGATGATGACTAACACAACCTGCACAGCAACAGATGAGCTGCTGTCTCTGACTTTACAAGGTGGATTAAGAAAGTGAATATCTTTAATACAGAGGACACTAAGAGAACAGACCTGTGGGGGTCCTGACCATTATAGAAAAGAGTAAAGGTTACTATTAAAGTAAGGAGAGAAACAGATGGACTACAGTCTGTAATTATACAAGCCCAATTCCAATGAAGTTGGGATATTGTGTAAAACATAAATAAAAACAGAAACCGATGATTTGCAAATCTTTTTCAACCCATATTTAATTGAATACAATACAAAGACAAGATATTTAATGTTCAAATTGATCAACTTTATTGTTTTTTGCAAATATTTACTCATTTTGAATTTGATGCCTGCAACATGTTCCAAATAATTTGGAACAGGGGAAACAAAAAAATACAAAAGTTGAGGAATGCTCAAAAAACACCTGTTTGGAACATTTCACAGGTCAGTGTCATGATTGGGTATAAAGTTAGCATCCCCAAAAGGCTTAGTGATTTACAAGCAAGTATGGGGCGACCACTTTGTGAACAACTGCATAAGACAAAAGTCCAACAGTTTAAGAACAACATTTCTCATCATGCAATTGCAAGGAATTTAGGGATTTCATTATCTATAATTCATAATATCATCGAAAAAGATTCAGAGAATATGGAGAAATCGCTGAAAGTAAGCAGTAAGTCCAAAAACCAAAACTGAATGTTGCTCCCTCACGTGGCATTGCATTAAAAACCGACATCATTCGGTAACAGATATTTGCACATGGCCTAGGAACACTTCAGGAATACATTGTCAGTAAACACAAACAGTGTCCTGTGGTCTGACGAGTCCACATTTAAAATTGTTTTTGGAAATCATGGACATCGTGTTTTCTGAGCCAAAGAGGAAAAGGACTGTCCGGATTGTTATCAGCACAAAGTTCAAAAGTCAGCATCTCTGATGGTATGGGGGTGTGTTAGTGCCCACGGCATGGGTAACATCTGTGAAGACACCATTAATGCTTTTAGGTACATACAGGTTTTGGAATAACATATGCTGTCTTCCAATCGATGTATTTTTCAGGGACTTCCCTGTTTATTTCAGCAAGACAATGCTAAACTACATTCTGCACTTGTTACAACAGTGTGGATTTGTGGTAAAAGAGTGTGGGTAGTAGACTGGCCTGTCTGCAGTCCAGAACTGTCTCCTATTGAAAATGTGTGGCGAATTATGAAGCGCAAAATACGTCATTGGAGACCTCAGACTGTTTAGCAACCAAAGTTGTACATCAAGCAAGAATGGGAAAGAATTCCTACAAAACTTCAACAATTAGTGTCCTCAGTTCCCAAATGCTTATTGAGTGTGATCTTTGGAACGTGTTTCAAGAATCAAATTCTAAATTAGTACATATTTGCAAAAAAACAATAAAGTTTATCCATTTGAACATTAAGTATCTTGTCTTTGTAGTGTATTCAATTAAATAAAGTTTGAAAAGGATGTGCAAATCATTGTATTCTATCTTTATTTATGTTTTACATGACGGCCCAACTTCATTGGAAGTTGTATAATGTATATACATTTTACATTTTATGTTAGCTTGTGTGCATAGAGTTATGGACTGTAGACCATTTGTTACACATCAAGAGGGACCACCACAGGACCATAAATGACCAAGGCATGTTGAAGGTGAAGGATCAATGACACTTTTCAGATGAACATTAGGTTTGCAATTAGCAAAATAATATCCTGGCCGCAGTGTTTCATAGTGAACTTCTGAATGATCAACACCAAGTGTGCATGAAATACCATTACCTACATTAAAACTATATATCCATATGCTGTACTAACAATTTTTGATCATAAAAAAACCATATAGTCTGTGTCTGTCCAAAACGTTCCCATTTTCTACTGAAAAACAGAATACAGGCAGCTGGCAAATGTGCATAGAAACATAGCACCACTGCACAGTCAGCAATTCTGTACATACACTGTGTATACCAGATAAAACAGCAATTGAGTTTAAGCCCTGTGTACCTATAACTAGCAATAGCCTGAGACAGTAGCGCATGCTTTCTAAACGCTGACACATAACTTTTTTCACTCATTTACTCCCACAAACTATCCCAGCTACACCTGCAGCCCTTAGAACAAGTGTATGAGTGTCTGGGTGGGCTGTGCTCCAACCTGCCCATGCTCCTTCATTCTGTCTTTTTCTTTGTTGTGTACATGGGAGGAATGCAGCACTAGATGATCAGGTGCAGCAGGGCACGTGGCGACACGCTGGATGCAGGTAACCTCCTCTACTTCAGAATTGCTCTGGCCCATGACTCACTGTGGAATGCAGCAAAAATCTTCCATTTACACATAGCTTGGAAAATGCATTTGATGAAAATGTGCCCAAAGATTGTCATTTTGGATGTTCAATAGTGTTTGTGTTTGACTGTTATTGTTTTAGGTTTTGAAGGATTGATCAGAGGACACGAGAAATATGTGTATTAAAGGCAAAGGTGGCATGACCCACCCTAACAACTGGGTGGAGATGAATAACTGTAACCTGGGGAAATAAAATCTCTCTTATTGTTTCTTGTTTTGTCTTTCCTTTAGTTATTTCTAAAAGACTGGGTGTGGAAAGTGTACTTTTCATATCTGTTTAATTCCTTTTTTTAGGTACCTATAGCTGTCTTAACATGTCCCTGCACACATTTGTTGTTTATTTTCAGATTAAAACAACTACACAAGAACACTCCAATAACACACATTTCATGCAAATATATTGTGTAATTTTGTTTATATAGCAATTATCAGTCTTTATAAAACATAGCTGAATACCAACCGTAATGTTTGCAACACTTTTTGACACAGTGCATTTCTTCTTTGACACAGTGCCTTCAAGGAACCCTGAGGACTACATGACTATGTATAAAAATGCACACAGAGTTATTTAGGCATGATTTATGAATTATTGCTGCCTGCTTCCCAGTTATCTGGAGCAACATTTCACTAAGAGCCATGTTAATGTTACCCCTTCTGAGAGGACTGGGATATTATTTACCATCCAAAATCCAGACTCAAGATTTAAAAGAGTCAGGGGAAGAAACAGTTTAGGGGGCCCATCTCAAATGTTCATTTTTCCCGAATGTGTGTGTTTTTGTTGTCTTAAGTTTTCCTTGGTGGCAGTGAACAAAGTGTTCCACTGTGGAGTGAGCTGTGAGCCTGCAGACACAGTGTCTGTGCTGGGAGTTCCTGTCCCAGGCCCAGATCCCGCAGACCCACAGCAGGCAGGACAAGGTCAAGCACTCTTCTGCTCTCTGCTCCAGTAAAAGGGCTGCATTACTTCACTGGCCAGTGTGTTAAAGCCCTTTGCATTGCTACATCTAAGAATGGTGGAAATTCATTGACAATGAATAAATATTGATGTTGGGCATTTGCAGTATTTTTCTATTTACACAGTTGAGATGTGATTTTTTTGTTGTTTTTTTTATATGTACTTTATTCACATGACTTTAGTTATACTTGAAAAAATTAAAATCTATACAAATCTATACATAATCTATATACAAATTGATCCAAGAGCGACTTTTCATTATTTCTTATTATTTTTGAAGTAACTCAATGTGTGACCAGTTGTGTAAAGGTTAATCAAACACATGAATTTTAAGAGCTGCTGTGGCTTAGTAACACAGATTATATGGAACCACTTAGGAAAATACACCTGTAGAAATTGCAAATATTGGATTGGTAACATCTGTGAAAGAACAATGTGATAGAATTCAATATAATCACCATGTGCTACGCTACTGATATGCCACAAAGTTTGAATTTAATTAATTATGAGATTTATAGAATAGTTCAATAACTCATAGAATCTAATGCACTAACCCACCTGGGTTGTCCCAACAGTGCCTTCCATGATGAGTCTGGCATGATTGACTGTTGTTGAGGAAGTTGAGGCCAATTAGGCGATTATTCCCTGGCACTGCAACAAGAACCTCTACTTTGCTCTGCACCAGGCTGGCATCCCATCCAGCTTATACCTTGACCCTGTGTTTGTTGGGCACATGCACCTTTAAGCCCCTGCAACCATAACCAAGAAAATAAGTGATAAAACATGTCAAATAATAATATTGCAATTTTTTAAATTATATTAAATATAGATATTAGTGTATTATATTTATTAACCAAGAAAAACAGTAGTGGCATTAATCATAATGTGATGGAATGACCGTAGCAACAACTGTCTGACAGGAAGGACTTACTGAAAATTCCTCAGACCAACTGGCCTTACCATTTGCAGCCATAACAACTAACTCTGCTCTTGCAAGACTCATCACTAGATTTAAAAACATTTCATGGTTATTTACTTCAAAAATAGCCACAAAACACTGTTGAAGTCTGACTGAGGTCAGGCTCTGATGCTAAGCAATAAAGCAGGCTTACACTAGATTTAGTGGGATTGATGTCTCAGAGCTGATATTCCGGTACCAGTTCCAGCACCACACACTTAGATGTTCTTCCAGCCCAGCATCACTCTACTGGTCTCCATCAACAGAAACCAGACCCACCAGCCTGCAGTTAGTCCCTCCATGGACATTAGGAGACGATGTGACTCCAAGGACCTCCCACTGAGGACTCATTTTATAATCTATTTTGTTTTATTATTTATTTTATTGATTTTATTGCTAATTTAAACATTATTATTAATTTGTTATTGATTGAAATTATGTACTCAATTATGCCATAATTGTGAGAAATCCCGTTTGTGACTCTCTCCCTCTCTCGCGCTCCCCTAGTCCTGTCTTCTAATTAGCGCAAGTCTTCATTGTCACCAGGTGCGGCTTGTTACTTCCCACTCTCAC
>JAVSBV010000001.1:350839-370790 GCA_033117975.1 Parotocinclus spilosoma
AGACTGAATTCATTCAAACCCTACGATGTTACCCAAACGTTCTGCAAGTTCTACCGCTAAAATAGTGTAGAAATACTCGTTTATGGTGGGTGGTCCTGGAACGTAAACCCCCCATAAACCAGGGAACGCTGTATATATATATATATATATAATATTTTTTTTATTCAAGTATTACGATTGTGATTAATCTGAACCTTTTGATTTTCTCTCTAAATAGTGAAAAGTTATCACTAAAAATAACAATTAGTATTATTTAAATATTTTAGTTTAAAAGTAAATTTAAGTTTGGAAGCCAACTTTAAAAATTTTTTTATATTTGTCTGTGGAAATGCAGTTAGAACTCATTTAATGAACTGGTCAAACAATATCTTATTGAAAACATAAAAAAGCAATGTGGGTTAAATTGTGTTTATATCTTTGCTCTCTATTAGAAACTGATGAATTTATTATTATTAGTAGTAGTCGTAATAATAATAATAATAATAATAATAATAATAATAATAATATCTTTCTCTCACTGACAGTAATGATGCCCAGCTCTATAACTCTGGTGGCTAGTGATGATTTCTCTGTGTCCTGTGACCTGGAAGAGGAAGGATATAATTCAGCTCATCCCAGAGTTGAGTGTTTCATGCCTGATGGCCAAAAAAAAAGTTCCCTGACTACAAACAGAAACAGAAACACGTTGACGTCAAAAGGTGTCTCCAGTAAGGACAGTGGATTGTGGTGGTGTTCGGTCCTGTACAGGGTGCTCTCAAAAAGTCACATATCAAACGCTTCAACCACTCTTACTGTTATAGGTAAGTCCAGAAACAGGTAAAAACCTACTAGCACCCAAAAAAAAAGTCTGGGTACCCCTAGCGAAGCGAAAATGACAAATGCCATATTACTGCTTTTGTCCTCTCCAGATTTGGCCCCTTCCTCACCAGACCCAATCTACACCTCTGTGTCCTCTGATTGCTCCGTCCCGTGTGCCCTGTCCTCCAGCATTCCCTGGTCCACTCTGAATAGCACAGGCCTACAGGGCGGGAGCTGGAGCTTCACTCCGTTAAATTCTCAGAACACACTCACCCTTCTCACCCTGGGTGTCAATCCCACTCCACAATGGAAGGGCCAAGAGGGAACAGACCCCTTCATCAAGGGGACGGAGCTACACAATAATGACCTGAGTGTGAAGATTCCAAAGGTGTCAGTGGATCACAGGGGGAGCTACAACTGCAGCCTGAAGATCAAGTCGAAAGTGCTAAGGAGTAACGTGACGGTGGAGGTTCTGCAAGGTTAGTGAGATTGGACGGGTTGGTTTACGTTTAAATTTAGGAGGATCCTATTGCTGGACGTAAGGCAATTTCAGACTCTGCATATCTCGTTCGATGTGTGGAACATGGGTCCCAAACCAGATGTTCAGGATTAGAAAAAATAAGCAATGGGTGCCAAAGGCTGTAGTGTGAAAGAAGTAAATAAAATAAAGAAGTCACACACCTTCCTCTACAATCTCTCCTTTTTGCCAACTGTCCACATTTGCTTTGAGACCCATTTTCCCGACACATCGAACAAGACATTCACTGCACTGTACCCCCTCTTCTCAGTCTATGAATCCCATCGCATGCCCTCCAAGTATCTGTCATGTGGAGGAGCCTGACATTGCTACTGTTTCAAAAAATGCATGCAAACGAGCACAAGAGCAATTAAAGAATTAAAAGAAAGTAAAAGCAAACAGGGAGTTTGTAGAGAAGAGTGTTTAGACGAAAACTTGTGTTTTTTGCGTGAAAAATCGGACTCGGTTTTCTCTTTAATCCGCATTTCCTTCTTCATTCTTGTTTAGTCATTTCTTCGGCAACCGGCAATGTTCAGGAGGGCGCAATGGTGAATCTGACCTGCTGTTTGGGTCATTCCCTGTCCCCTGATTTAGAGTTGACGTGGACAAAGCCTCGCGCTTCACCTCCGATCCAGACGAATCACCAATCCTTGTTGCTCTCTCCAGTGAAGCTACAACATAGCGGGTCCTGGACATGTTCCCTGAAAAAGAAGGGAACGTTGCTTACGTCGGCTAATGTGACCTTAAAAATAGGTGAGGACAAATGGAGGGACTTTAAGGTGTTTGGTCAGTTTTTGGGCTCTGACACCGTTCTGGTCTGATCCTGCAGTGAAAGCTCCAGTGGATATCTGGCTTGTTGTGTCGATTACCTGCGGTGTTTTGGTCTTCATCCTGTTCCTTGCAACCACCATCATCGTTTGCAGGCACAGACAGGTTAGTGTCGCTGTAAGAAATCCTAAGCTAGGAGATTTTTACAGATATAATATTGAACATGTTCTTTATTTTAAGGCGATGAATCGTAGACGGCGTAGAACCAAATTCTGCTGCTGTGAGAAGTGAGTCTTTCCACATTCACTCCTTTTTTCATAGTTAATAATATTAATTATCTATACATGTAATGTCCTGGAGATGGAAATGCCACCAATGAGGGCAATTTCTCTTTAACAGAGGAAAAAAACTGCAAAAAAAATTGGTTTGTCAGACACCGTGTTTGGTTACGTGCAGATTTCTGTCCCAATACTCTAGGCCCTGTGTGTATTTATGTCCCAATACTTTTGTCCACATATGGGTTTGTGTGTGGTGTGTGTGTTATGTGTCGCTCTAAAACCTCTCAGATCTAAATGTACACTGGACAGGACCCTGGTCCATCCAATGCTGGGGCGTTTTGGATTAAATAACTAACCAAGACTGTATGCGTTGAAATTGAAATGCATTTTTTTAATTCGTAGGCCCCATCCCAAAGGCTTCTACAAGACCTGAAGCTCGACGAGACTCGACTGACCATCGGACCACTGGAAGACCACAAACGATCGATGCTGGCTAAACTGGACTGGAAATGGAAAGCGGCAAGACAGCTTCATCGAACATGTGCTTCACTCACAGTTGTATATAGGATGTGTATTTTATGATTGTACTTAAGATATAGTTAATCATTAAGCATGGCTGTGTTCTAATTGTCTAATAGATGTGTATCAATGCTCAGATGATGTTAGGAGGACTTCTCTAAACCTCTGCACGGAACAAACTCGACAAAACACTTTCGTCTTTCTTTCACGCGGTGCAACCGATTTTCAAACGGTTCAATAAACCTGCAAAACATGTTCAGTGTTTACATTTGTTCCTTTAGTTACGTTTTATATTGAGAATCGCATGATTGTACGTATTGTTTTTTTGTACATTACATAAACACATAAAGCTGAAGTCTTCACTCTGTTCTCATTAAAGCGTTAGAAAGCACCAGAAAAAGCTGCCATTTTGAATGGTCTATAGGGTCATACAAAGCTTGACCGCTAGGGGGAGCCAGATACAATTACAATGAACGCAAACGTAAACGCCACACAGACCTGAAATCTCATGTTCATTAAACACACAAATTATTTACTAAACACACAAATATCCATACAAATCACGACAGGGAAAATTTGTAACTCTCTGCTTTGCAACCAGACTCACAAGCGTGCATTAAAATGTGCCTTTAAACACTAAACAGATTAAACTATTTAACACCGCAGGAGGTGTTACAATTTAGTGTAACAAATTAGCAGTAAATATGTTTTAATTAATTACGTTATCTAAACATATATCTGTCAATCATCGAAACATTACCTGCAGAGTGGATGGCTGTCTTTTAAATATTTGCATGAGATTACCCGAAAAAAACTGCCGCAGACTGAAAGCGCCCATGCCTTTGGAAAGAGCTGAGGGGATTATGGGAAATGTAGTTGTAGTTGTAGCAAATTTGCATGGGTAGAGCGATGAGCCTTAGTTCCTTAGTTCTTCAGTTATAATCAAGAAACGCGCGTGTTGTTGGTATACACGTTATTCTCTGGTTGCACTTTTCAGTTCGGCCTGTAGGTGTCGGTGTTGTTCCGGTCGTCTCACTTTGGGTCTTCGATTTGAAAATTGCTGTTTAGAAACAACAACAAAAACTACTGCAACTTTCTCATGAAAAGCCATGCACATATATTATTATTATTATTATTATTATTATTATTATTATTATTATTATATATTTATATATAAATATATATCATTTTTTAAAAAGTTTTTTAAATCTCTACTGTTTTACTTGTAATGTCAATATTTTAGCAGTTTATGTATTTTTATTTCTTAGTTGTAGTATTGATTTATTTTTCGTGTTATTACACACATTGTTTTACCACTTTCTTTTTTTTATGTATTGCGCTTACTACTTTCCTATGCTGTGCTTTAGCAGAAACTATAGTAAAATATTATAAATCAGATCCATTTTTCCTTTTATTTCTATATTAATTTATTTTTGGATTGTTGGAATTTTGCGTAGTCAGTTTGAAATCGTGGAAGCTGTTTAATGAGCTATGAGGAACCCAGAGGGAATTCATTTTTAAACAATTCAGCTGTTTGATTTGAGCGTTTTAGTTGAAGGTAACTGGATTTCTGCTTGGTCCTTGAAGATGTTTTACGTCTCATTTGAAAAGTTTCCTCAGTTCTCTTTGCCTTTCAGATAAAAAGGTGAAACGTTTTTAAGAACCAAGCTGAAGTCCAGTTACCTTCAACTGAAACACTCAAGTCAACCATGACCTATATGAGTAAGAACTTACTCAGACATATTCAGCAGTTTCATAGGACTGAAACACTTCCACACTCAAATAGCTGCAAAATCTCACTTAGTATAGTGACACTTCGCTTATAAAGTGAGACTCCATGCACAGCCGAACCGCCAGAGCTTCCAAAAAGCCGTAGAGCAAAGCTATCGGTGTTAAATAGTGCCTGTTTCCCGTAATGACCGTAAGCAAGAAGTGTGGGGGAATCATACAATTTAGCCCTGGTCTTAAGTTTATAGTGTAAAGTTGCAGTTTTTCACTTTTGCTCATACTATAGAACGTGGTTCTATTTTAACGCCACTTCTCTTCATTCCTCTGTGCCTTTGCAACACATTTGAATCGGAATGCAATAGCGGCCCTGATATTAATATTTAAAGCACGTGTTGTACACACATTACAAACCGATTCCATGACGGTAGTACAGCGTTCCCTCGTTTATGGTGGGGGTTACATTCCAGGACTACCCGCGATAAACGAAAATCGGTGAAGTAGGGACGCTATATTTACTGAAGTATTTCTACACAGCATCATAACATCGTAGGGCTTGAATGAATTCAGTCATAAAAAGACATAAAAACTTGTCATGTCGGCAAGTAGCGACTCAGGCGGCCGATGCTCTAGTGTTACTTCTCGTTTTTGGTGAGTATTCATCCGTTCAGTAAATACTCTATTCAGTATTCTACTCTAATCCTAATATTTTAGAATTTATAACATTCCTTTATTGTTAGAATTAATATTTGAAATTTTTTTAAAATAATTTTTTAAATACTTTTTTAGTTTCTAATTTAAGTATTTAGAAACGTTTAGCTTTGAAAAGCATAAAATCGTTGGGTTTTTCATTAAAACACTGCTGACAATGGATAATTACTCACCATGTGGCCGTGGGAGCCATTGCTGCTCGAACACAAGGTTCTACCTATGAACTAGGACTCTGTGTTTTGGTGGACCAGCATTTTACAAATGAAAAAAACACAAATACTATTATATACATATTGTACCACAAATACAAATGCAGAATGGTTTAGCAGAATGGTTTCTATATCTGTAAACAACAGAACAACTTTATTAGCAGCTATCATGACCTCATTGGTCGAGGTTTGCCCAAAGGGCATGCTGGGCACGGCATCTAGGGCAGGTTAAAAAGCAGAAAACAGAAATAGGCGAAAAGAAAAGTGAGAGTGAAAATGCAAAACAACAACTTGTAACCTAAAAAGGAGCTTCATCTGCAGTTTGTTTTGGACACAGACCAAAAGGTAGATGTTGCACCATTTGTCCGGCCGGTGGTGGCAACGTAGTCCATCTCACCTCAGCAGAAGTGTGTTGGATTACAGAGCGGGTACGAAATTACAATAATCGATTACAGTTGAATCGGTGAAGCCGAAGGCTCAAACATATCTTTAAGAGGTGCTGCATATTACAGGGTAACTAAACAGTGGAGAAACATCAGGAACGGAATCA
Source organism: Parotocinclus spilosoma (assembly GCA_033117975.1). Taxonomy (NCBI): domain Eukaryota; kingdom Metazoa; phylum Chordata; class Actinopteri; order Siluriformes; family Loricariidae; genus Parotocinclus; species Parotocinclus spilosoma. The sequence goes on from JAVSBV010000001.1 coordinate 356,915, forward strand.
CAGTCCAGCCGAGAGACACGAGTTTGGAGTGACTGGATTTGAGGTACGTCTTACCAGGGTAAAAAAAAAACGCAGCTAAAACAATACATATTTCTTTTTTAATTTCTTGTACAATGAAATACAATATGATTTACAACTGTTTCGCTCATTCTAATTCCTTTTTTAGCATGGTCCTGGTACCTGAATGACTAGGTCAAAACAGTCCCTAGGATTTTCAAATTGCAAACTCTGACGGATCAGTCTAGACTGTCAGCATCTGGAGCAGAAGTTCAGAAGAACTAACACTCAACGTCGTGAAACATCTGTCTGCATCTACAGTAAGGGCATCGAATGCTCTTAATTGGATAAACTTCCATCTGAACCTTCCATCGTTCTCCAGCGAGCGGGGCAGCACGGGGGCTCGGTGGGTGGCATCGCTGCCTCACAATAAGAAGGTCCCATGTTCAATCCCAGGGTGGAGAAACCTGCGTCCTTTCTGTGTGGAGTCTGCATGTCCTCCCCGTGTCTGCCTGGGTTTACTCCGGGTTCTCCGGTTTCCTCCCACAGTCCAAAGACACGTGTGTTCGGTTAATTGATTATTCCAAAATTGCCATTGGCTTGTGTATATATATTTGAGTGGTGTTGAGATGAACTTGTGTATGGATATAACCTTGTGTGTGTCGCTTACATGGCCACTGATGCCGATAGCGACGTTAAAGAAGCCAAATAAATAAATAAATAAAAATCTCCAGTGAGCTTAGAGATGTGCTAAATGAGATGGAGATGTTAAGCACAGTACGATTAATTCGTTAGTTCTCTGAACTTCTTTTAAGGATCTGAAGGTTGTAAGCCATCGCTTGAACTTCAGTCGTGATACCTCGTACACGAGGCACATCCCTAAACGCGCCTCAGGACCACTGAGCTCAAGAGTTCAAGCGGAACCATCCACATTTCCTCTTAGAGAGGGGGCCAGGTACTTCTTGTGTGCCAAAAAAACTTTTCCTGCCTGCAGCGACGCTCGTGTGTGTGTGTGTGTCTTTGCAAAGCAAAACCACAGAGGTAGCGAAGCCTTTTTTTTTTCTGCCAGAGACGGCATGTGTAGAGATTCAGAGGTGTGAAACGTATCACGAACGTTGCACTTAGCACATCCTTTGTGGGCTCGAGGGCCACGTTACTTTACTCACAAAAGGGGTTTTGGTGTTTATGCTTACAGTATTTAAATCAGGTGTCGTTTAGTCCTGGCAGAACCTACTGTGATGACCTCGCTCTGAGATGTAGTGCCAGTGGTTGGGTGGTGACCTTATTCGATTTGCCTCTGGCGGAAAGGCGAACGCATCGGCTCAAAGAAATCCGACGAAAAATCCAACTACAGCATAACAACCAGCAGTCGTTATGTTACGTTAGAAGACCCAAACGGAAACTTGCATTTATGCTCTCAGTTCCTTCTTAACAATAAGTGGAACTGAGTCTTGCACGCTTTACATGGCAACTGCAAACATCTGTCTCGGTGTCCTGCCCGAAGGACAGAGTCAGGCAGAAGGCAGAAGGCTTCAAATCCCGAGAGCCTGCAGGTGGATGGAAGCGTCTCCGATCTTAGAACGCCTCGTATGACTTCCTTCCTCCACCAGCCACGTTTGAAAATCACAGCCAAATTGGCTTTGCGTTTTATTCAAAGGGGCGCACAGGTGGGCTTAATATTTCCGGGAAGGCGTTCAACCGTTCAGACCCTAAAGATTTACTGAGGTCACGACTGCGGTAGGACTGCTGCAAAACTCGTCACGATTACAGGTGTGCTCCGATTAGACACTGGAACTGTCCTCAAAGGGCTTAACATTGCTGCCCTATATAAAGGCTCTCAGAGGATACTTCTGGGCAGTGTACCTATTGGTGAGAGATCGTTCTCATTTGACTACGTGAGGCCGGTTATCAGCCTAGAGGGAAAAGGAAGGGGAATGAATTCAGCCTAATATGCATAAACACAAAAGAGTTCAGTGCGAACACACAATTTGACAACCTGGGCAATCCCTGACAGCAGTGGATTCTCCACTCACGTCAACTGGTGATTCTTCACCTTGGCTGGATGAACTGGCAGGACCCAAAAGCAGGTCAACGTGGTGAGGTTGAAATGCCAGTGTGCCAACTGAATAAAATAAGTACGTTATGGTGATCCCTGATGTGAAAGGTGGCACGGCGGCTGCGTGGGTAGCACCGCTGTTTCACAGCCAGAAGGTCCCGGGTTCAATCCCAGGGTGGAGCGGCCTGGGTCCTTCCTGTGTGGAGTCTGCATGTCCTCCCCGTGTCTGCGTGGGCTTACTCCGGGTACTCCGGTTTCCTCCCACAGTCCAAAGACATGCGTGTTGGGTTAATTGGTGTCTCTGAAAGAGGCCCTTAGTGTGTGTGTGTGTGTGTGTGTGTGTGTGCCCTACGATGGATTGGCGACTTGTTTAAGGTTGTTCGTGCCCTTGCTCCCAGAGTTGCTGGGTGGGCACCGGCTGGCCCGTCACCCCGTGTGGATTAAGCGATAAAGCAAGCAAAAAATATTGCGATTCATGTGAAAAAGTGAATACTTTATAAATACATTATAACGGTTATTTTTTGACATTATTATTTTAGTTTTAATCTAAAGCTCTTATTTTCGGAAAATACCCGTTAAATTCAGTACCTCATACCATCTGCTTTAAATTTGATTCCACTGGTTTTGCAACAGCAACATGATGTAACTCGCCACTTCTCACTTCACACACCTGAACCCATGTTTTGTGCACCTCTACACACACACACACACACACACACATACACACACAGAGTACTAAATTATGCATGCGTGCTTAATGGGTACGGCCACAGCTGAACAGGACGTGGTGTAAAGGTGTGAACAAAACAAGGCATGTCAAGCGACGAGTCAAAGGTCGAACGAAAGAGAAAATCACACTCGAATGTGGGTCATTCGGTTCGGCTGTTGTTCTCAAGAGGCTTTAATTCACAAAATATCTGTTACTTCCGAGGACGAAAACGAACGGGCCGTTGTTAAAATTGGCATTTTAAAAAGATTGAACAGGATCAGAACTGAATCGGATTTGGCTGAGCTGCGATATTGTTTTTTAAGAAGCACAAATAAAATCCTCTCAGTTGCGTTTCTTACATAAGAATTTCACGCTGACGCAAAAACCACAACGCTTACATTATAATTCCTGCCTAATACCCTTTCGCTTTTTGATATGAATCGCATTAGCTGACTTTTAAGTTTCAGTCGGCGCTGCAGAGGCACAAACGATCTGAAACTGGGAGGATTTTTTACTGAATAACTGAATGAAGCAAAGCGCAAAGCAGCTTCTAATCCACAAACCATCTAGATGAGATAAGGCTTTATCAGATCTGAAATCACACAAGCAAACACACATCTAAAACCCAGGCGTCAACAAAGCGTAGAATTTATAACAAACAAACAAACAGTGAACTTTCGGATAAAATCATCACCTCATTTGGGAGTTACTGCACCTCTGAGTGTGAAACGGGGTGTGACTGCGTAACCGTCGTTGGGTATCGACTCTGATTTTCATGTTTAAATCTCCCGTTTTGTTTTGACCCATTCAGACAATTTGTCTGAATGGGTTTTCATTTGTTTTGACAATCAGAATTTGCTCAATCTGGAAGTTTTTTTGAAAAATGGTGACGTTATTCCGCCCAGATTCTCCTGTCAAACCAAATAAGAGATTGTTTTTCGATCTTACATACTTATCAGCGTTTCTGCGTGACTCTTCAACGACAGCAGGTTACGGCGTCACTTACGTGCAACGTAGTGGAAAATGAACGTGCATGTAGCAACGTTTTTTACACCGTTGTAGCCCATGTTCCTCAAGGTTCAATGTGTTTTATCTGCTGCTCTTGGATTCTCCTCGAGGTTTGATGCACTGTATGTTCAGAAATGTAGTTCTTCTGCTTTTGTAAGATTTTTTTCCCCGCTGCTTTGGAAGCCCGTCCGCCTCAAGGTTTAATGTGCCATGTGGGCTGAGCTGTTTTTTTCTTTTCTTTATCTTTTGTAGTCCGGTTCCCTAAAGACTTCACGAATTGTATTTTCTATTGCACATTTGCTATTGTGCTGTTGTAGCCCATTTGCCTTAAGGTTTCATAGGCAGTAAGTTAAGATGTCTTCTCAGGCCCTCCTCCGCACGGTTTTAAAAACGCTGGATCATTTTTTAACTCTCTCTCTCTTCAGCTCCCTGTAGTCCAGCTCCCTCACAATTTCCTGCATTGCATATTCAGAGACGGATACTTTGCTGTCGTAGTCCATTCGCCTTAAGGTTAAACCTGCCGAGAAAGGAGAGTTGGAGATCAGCCTTCGGGGAGTTTCCTTCTTGTGCTGGCGTTGTCCATTCAGCTCTCGGTTTAGAATATGGTATGTTTTGTTCTTCTGCTGTTCATAGCTCATTTTCTGCTGATGTTGCTGCCCATTCGCCTCAAGGTTTAGTACGTTGTGAATTCTTTGCTGATGGCTGATTGTTCTCGTTATTGTGAGCTTCCTGTCAGCTAAGTCAAGTCTGTTTTTCCACCCACAGCACTGGCGCCTTCTGCGCGAAAAATAGAGAAATATCAGGAGTGCAGAAACCACCCCGACTGGCGCCAACCACCAAAAGTCCCTTTGACGTCCAACGTTTTGTCGAGTGGCTCCTTGATTCTGAGTCGTTAAAAATGAAAGTTCTAGTATGATATATTTGCCGAGGTCGTGCGTGTTAAAAAAGAAATAAATAACAACCACACAAGAAGCTGCTTTGGCTCCGCTCATAGGTGCTTTTAGAGTTTTATTTATTTATTTAAAATATTATTTGTGCTCAAATCCAGGCTGTAGATGTATATAATTACTTCTATAATTAATAATACTGATACTTACTAATAATTACAATACTGATAATTACTAATATTGATAGAAATCCATTTTTCAACGGTGCAAAACCACAGGTATGTGCTGTTACCGTCCACATTATGTTCCGGGAATCTGTATAAAATGGACGTTGATCGGACACAGTGCTTTATTTTAAACAATTATATGAATTAAAGCCAAATATCTACAGATGTTCAATACACAAATGCTTTCTTTGTAGCCTTAAAACACTTTTTAAGACAGTGAAACCTTGTTTCCCTCCACCTTTTAAGACTACTTTTCTGTTAGCAGGTGTCAAAAGGGTTCACTCGTACTACTTCTCTGTCATTCAGACGTGAATTAGACTTAAATAAGACAGGTGCTCCCTGGCATACGACATTTCAACTTTAAGAGTAAACTTGTATATATAATATATTTAAGTATATTTATTTATATTTATTAGTATATTTAGATTTGTGATATCTCAACTTTAAGATAGTATATGTATTTATATTTATTATATTTATTAGTATATTTAGATTTATGATATTTCAACTTTAAGGTAGTATATTTATTATATTTATTAGTATATTTGGATTTGTGATATTTCAACTTTAAGATAGTATATTTATTTATATTTATTAGTATATTTTGATTTATGATATTTAAACTTTAAGATAGTATATTTAGTTATATTTATTAGTATATTTTGATTTATGATATTTCAACTTTCAGATAGTATATTTATTAGTATATTTTGATTTATGATATTTCAACTTTCAGATAATATATTTATTATATTTATTAGTATATTTAGATTTATGATATTTAAACTTTTTTTAAACACACATTTAGCAGAAAGTGTACTCTGAATTAAGAATTTCGTACGATGCTTCCCCCCGCACTGTACCTCGCTGAATGAGGAACTCAGCAGAGCATAAATAGAATTTCTTCCTATCGTTAAGAAGTAATTATGTATATGTATATCCTCTTTTACTTTACTACGTTTCGGAAGTCAAAAATCGTCATTTTCAAGAAGCGAGAAGAAACCGGACAAGTTAAGATTTAGCGTGCACCAACTTTTTGGACTAGGTCATGACATTCTGGTGAAAGTCGATTTGGATATTAGAACCATAATAAACTGGGACTTTTTCGGTACATGAGCTTATTTGAAGCCAAATACATTTGTACTTTTACTCAATTTGCTTTTACTGGAGTAATATTTTACTCTCCTAATAATTTAAATCGAGTACATTCACGCAGAAGATGGTATTCCTTATAAAATAAGGTTTGTATTCATGATTTTTGTCCTGCTGTGGTTAAATGTAAGCACTGTTGATATGTTGGGATTGAATGCTGGGAAATGTAGTGGGGAAAAAAATATTTTTATTATTATATTTAGCTTTATGTTCATTATTTTGCCCAAATTGTTGTAAGTGTTTTAAACGAGTAATATCTTAGCCATCACGGTGGATTGGTCGTGCAATATGACACCGAAAAATATACAACAATATCAACATAAAACCTCAAAGTAGCAGGAAAATGTAGGCAAATCGTGATACTTCAAAAAGTAATATACCCATAATTAAATATCGCCTCATTGTGTAAGAGTTCAAGTTCATTTATTTCTATAGCGCCTTTTACAGCGTAGCCTTGTCTCAAAGCAGCTTCACAATATTACCCTGTCCTAAAAGGCCAATCCCAAGTTGAGCAAGCCTAGGGCGACAGTGGCAAGGAAAAACTCCCTCAAATGGTAGGAAGAAACCTTGGGAGGAACCACGACCTCCATGAGTGGCCTAGATGCTAATTAAATAAACACCAAAAGAAATTACAGCAAAAACCAGGTCGATAAATAAATAACAAATGAATAGTAAAAGTTAAATTAGTAATAGAAAAATTAAAAAATGAACTAAAATTATAAAACAAAATAGATTATAAAAGAAGTCCTTAGTGGGAGGTCCTTGGCGGCACATGTTTAGGGGGGTTTTCTTGCCCCTGGCGCCCTAGGCCTAGGCCTTTCTCAGTTTGGGATTGGGCTTAGATGATTAGAAGAGCGTCTTTAAATGTTACGATGCGTAAAAAGCGCAGCAGAAATCAATCTGACTTGACTTGTCTTGACGTGAATGGACGGCTGCTCAGCGGAGTCCCGACGTTTCAGCTAAGAACGGGGGGTTTGAAGTGAAAGTTCGGAAACGTTGCCTTGTTATAAGAGTAAGTTTCCAGTCTAGACTAAGGGGTTCAGTCTGTTCTGAGGGGTTTACAAACTTTCTCTTTCACAATGGATCAAGTGTGGACGTAGAGAGAACAACGTGGGCGAAAAAAAAAACAAAACGAAAAAAACGTCCCATCTGTAATTGCTTTGTTTGGCGGATGCTTAGGATTTATCTGAGCCAGCTTATCCCCGATAATATTTTACTTGATATTTTACAAAATATCTTCCCCCGTCTGCAGCTGGAGGAAAAAAAACCCCCAAACACACACACACACACACACACACACCATGCACACGCCAAACCCAGGCAGGAGAAGCCCTGCATTAGCATTAAGGTATAAATCAAATACCTGGCCACATGTTTTACAAAAAGCTTTCTAATTGTAATAGAGAAAAAGCCTGATTGTTTTCTCTCCGCAACTCCTTTTGATGTGATTACACAAATTCTCCTTTGTGTACATTAAAGCTTTAGGGGCATGGAGGAGAGGGGGAAAAAGAGAAAAGACCGGGAAAAAAAAAAACTCTCTTGTTGTTGTGCCACCAGAGAGACGTGCCGTTCCCGGTGCCAAAAAAGTGTTGTTTGATGTCCTCGCCCACCTTTTTCATACACAAATCACAGTTGCTGCAGAATAGCCACATTAAATACCTTCCCCCTCCCCCACCCGGGGCTCTCATTTGATTACCTTTGTGAACGGTGCCAGTGGCCGGGCATCGCTGTTGTCCCGGTAACGGGTGGAGAGGTTGAGGATGGCGGTGGACGCCGTGCCTGGCTGGAGGACGCTGCATGGCGTTTTGGGGCAGCCTGGGCTCTGGCCGCCGGGTCGAGGGACGAAACCTCCTGCGCCCAGGAAGCTCAGGAACTGTGGAGAGGCTGAGAAACGGAGACAGGGAGGGAAATTAGAAAGGATCCGATCACATACCTGATCCGATAGAATCGGTCATTATGGTAAAGGTCAATAAAGGAGCTGAAACATGATGCTCTGACACTGTATAACATACATAGCTGACACGTGGTGGGTGGCCCTGTTCTGGCCTGTGTCACACCTGGCCCATGGAACGCCCTGGCAGGGCGGTAACCCGGGACAGAGCCCAGGTTAACGACCTAACCAGCTCAATACCCTGAAAACTGGGCCACAACCCAGTGGTTAACGACCTAACCAGGTCAACACCCTGAAAACTGGGTCAGAGCCCAGTGGTTAACGACCTAACCAGGTCAACACCCTGAAAACTGGGCCAGAGCCCAGTGGTTAACGACCTAACCAGGTCAACACCCTGAAAACTGGGCCAGAGCGCAGTGGTTAAAACTTTGGTCATGAGCTGAGGTTAAAAAAGGATATAATTTATAATGGCAGCAGACAGAACACGAGGGTTAAACACGTATGAACCAAACTCACAGTCGGGGAGCAGCGGCGCCTCCTGGTTCTGATCCGGTGCCATCTGGGCCTGCTTGCCAAACACCTGAGCGTCAAAACTGGCGTAGTCGAAATGGCCCTTGCTGTACTTATCCATGTCTTTGGCCATGCCAGCCTGCAGGGCGGCTACAGGGTGAGCGAATCGATATGCCAGCTGCCCGAAATCAAACTTCTTCATCTGAACCAAAGGTCTGGAAAGGAGCGAGACCAAAAAACAAGAACATGATCTGCCTAATACGACTACTACTGATAATAACAGTACTATTTGAAACTATAACATTTATAAACTGTATACAAAGGAACATATGCACACCTGTATCTAGCCGTAAGAACCAGAAGGCAAGGGTCATAAAATAAAAGAACGAAAACGTCACGACAGAAACTAAAGACACCCCAAAACGTCCAGCCGTGCTTGTTTTTCGTACCTCGCCATCTTCTCTGGAGTCTGTCTGCATTTGGGCATGTCATCTTGAGGTTTCGAGCCCTTCTCGGCAGCTGCGATTGGGCAGCCTGACAAACTGGGATGAGACCAGAAAAACGATTTTTGTTCCGTTATCGTACCTTTTATGCACCTGAACACATTCCATGAAATTAGACCTCAGTGTGATAGAAAAGCTGGCTGGATGCTTTTAAAAGGGAATTACAGTATGACTACATTTTATCTGTCTCTTTTTGCCCTCGGTGAGTCATCAATAATTATAGAAAAACACTTTGTTTTCCTTTTTTCCTCGTTTTTTTGGCTTTCTAATGTATTACAACACAAGGTCGTTCCTATATAATCCTGAAAATGTGTCCGTCAAACCCTTAAACGTTGTGCCGTGTGTTGTTTTAAATTATAAACTAGGCAAATATAGTTTTTAAATATATTTTGGGATTGTTTGGTGATATTTGTATGTAAGATACATCAAAAAAAGCATCATTAAATTCGCAGAACAATAAAAAATTCACTATAAATTCGAACTGTTTTTAAGATCGCTTGCCGGTGTATCACATACCTCCGGTGAGTGCTGCGGTTACTATTGACGTGGCCTCTGCCCGTGCACCCTGGGGTCGGACACTTCAAAACATTTTCGTGCATCGCGAGGACTGGGGGGACAAAAAGAAAAAAACTCAGTTTACATGAACAAACTTACGGATTTGGAATAAAATAAGGTTTTTATTTGCAGGACCACTGGATAGGGATGCTTAGGGATGCTGTTGTCATTTTTATCTCTCTTTCTTAAGGTTGCAACACCAGTTATATCCGGTGGGCAGAGCTGTAGAGGGGTACAGCATGCCCTGGACCGGGCACCAGCCAATTATGAGCGCCCGTGACAGTCGACCCTGCCGGAAGGCACCACTATCAGGACTTTTGCCAGCACCTTGATGAAGCAGAAAGATGATCCCTGTCCCATTATCTCTTTTTCGGACACGCCCAATTGTGGCTGTGTACCAGCCACCCGGGCTTGGGGCACCCCCAGGTTATGGCAGCTATAAAGCTGGCCTGTATTACATCGTTACAGGAGTTCTGCTGATTAAAATACGAGCCAGTAAACACTTTATTGTTGACACGCCCTCACAGCGGCCGGCTTCTTCATTACGACTGCTTAAACATATGGATTTCTTTATGTGCTTCTGTTATTTACGTATCGACTCGTGGATCTGGCAGTGCCGTCCATCTCTTGTTGGTATGTTTAGACTTGGATGCTTAGGACTGTTCCAAGCACTTCTGTAAGCCACTGTGGAGCATATCTTCTGCCAAATGGCGTCAACGTGAGGGTAAATAGAGAACACGCCGATGTGCAGCATGATTTCTCGCCAATCAGGACGGAGGATTTCCCAAGGCTGCTCTACAAAGCTCTGTATTGCAGCCTATCCGTTTGTAATAGCTATTTCTGCTAGCATTTAGCTCGTGATAACATTTGCTCCTCAATGGCAGGTCATGTGACCTCATGGCGTAGGAACTGGCGCTGCGAACATGTTTTAGAAATAAACCGAAATGACCTAAATACTACATTTATAATAATAAACACGCCGACACTAAATATTAACATTGAAATAAAGAAAAATTGAATGAAAAATGAGAAACGGAATACAGGTTAGACTATAACGAAATAAGGAGCAAAAAACAATATTATGAGAAGTATAAGAAAATTGTAAATATAAAACATATCATAAATACATGAAAATAAATAAGATTGAGAATATAAAACGAATAAATAAATATATAAATATAAATACGAATAATATAGAAATATGTACAAATATGAATTCATATAGACGGAATTAAATAATAATAAATCGAATTAAATAAATATAAATAATACATATAAATATAAACAATATATATCTTAATTAATATAAAATAAATTTAATAAATACATAATAAAATAAGAATTAATTAAATTAAAGAAATCTATAAACATAAAATGTATATTATATATATGATAATTAAATAAATATAAAGAAATACATAGATATAAATTAATATAAAATACGTTATATAAATAAATAATACAATCATAATACATTTAATAAAATAAAAATATGATATATATATATATATATAAAATATGTGTGTGCTCACAAAAATTAAACGATATTTCATTTTGAAATATATATATATATATATATATATGTGTGTGTGTGTGTGTATTTCATAGAAATTAATAAAAGTAGATAAATAAAACTATAGAATATAATACAGTACTGTATATATAAGAAATAAAACGTACTTTTTCTATCCACTAGTCCTGGTCAGAGTCGTGGGAAATTCAGGCACAAATCGATCATAGAGCACACACACACTCACACACAGGACATGAGTCAGTGATTTCTTGTGTCCTGGTAACTCTTTGGAGGTTTGACGTGTGGGGGGGGGGGGTTTGGGCTTATGAACTAAATCTAGACCTGGGAATTTCCAGATCCAGAAGGTTCCAGATCATGATGGTAACCCAAAACAATCTGAGTTCGGAGTGGCCAAGTCAGAGTCCAGACCCAACTGAATGTACCAATCAGAGTGTGTACCCTGTAATGGCTTGCCATGTCCATTGGTTCGTGCCTTATGACCTGTGGCCCAGGCTCCAGCCACTTTGAATGACATTAATGGGGTATAAAATGAATAAATGAACGTCTTATAGTCGCAAAGTTTAACTTAAAATAATTGCCAAACGTTTGGGCACCTTTCCAAGCGATCCGCTCCAATCGTCGTTACCACTCAAAGAAATACGGGGTAAGTAGAAGAGATAAACGACTCCCAGATTATCCTCTAAACGGGACAGTGCCGGTTTTTTTTCGGCCTTGCTGCTGAAATTGAAATATCACCAAGGAACCAGACCACGGCTGTAAAATAAGTAACACCGTCTGTGAGGAGTTAAAGTCCCAGCCGTATCCTTAATAACTTTTCCTTTTGTTCGTATTTTTCATTTAGTTTTGTGTCCGTCTATTTATTTTTCGAAATGCTATATCCGCTCTTTGATTTGCAGAAGGCTTCCGCGGCTCCGCCGGTTCATGCTTTCATTCTGAAAGCCCTTAATTACATTTGCTGTTCCTTTTGTCGCCTTCCTGTTTAATGGTGAATGTTTGTGTTGCTTTCAAATGGCAGAAAAAATGTAACACCGAGCGGGGAAAAAAAGTGTTTCCACACATCGATGCTGATTTGCATACCACAGTAAATCAAAAGCAGTAGACAAACTTCAGTGTGAAACTTGTGAAATGATGAACGTCTTCTGTTCCGTTCACTTTGTACCTTCTGTACATCGCCTCGATTTACGCAGGAAGAAAAAAAACAACCCATAACCGTTTAACGAGGCCGGGTCTGTCTGAAACGTCTTTGTGTATTACGTGCGTGTCATTTCCTGTCTGGGACTGAAATATTTCACCGGACCTAAACCTTATAGAGCAGGTCCCCGTCCTAACAAAACATTCTGCAAAAGATTTGGCAGCCCCCGGTCACGTTTTAGGCAGGAAAGTGGATCGTTTGGATCGTTAGCATGCACCACGTGCTCATTAAAACCGGCTGTGTTTAAAAAAAAAACTGCAGACCATCGGCGGTAAACACAGAGGAAGTCAGAGGAACTTGGGTTCACAAACTTTTGCCACCTGATTCCAACAGGAATATATATTGGACTGTGAATAGCAGTGACTCGTAATCAGATCAGGACTCACTTTCAGGAGGGACTCTGACTTTGTGGGGACATCCAGACAAACTCCTGTGGTGAGGGTACAGTCCGGTCACATGACCCGTCCCATCACACCCCGGGGTCGGACACTTGACGTCTTTCTTATCCGCCCTCAGTGAATCTAAGGAACAGTGTGTATTGTTCAGTGAGTGAGGTTACATAACCCTTTACAACACACACACACACACACACACACACACACATCCAGGCAGCTGAGAATTTTTAAACTGATCAGAATGTACCTAAAATATTCTTATTATTATTAATATTATTTTATTTTATTTTATTACTTAAGATTATTTGATTTTTTATTATTAATACTATTGTTGTTATTATAATTTGTTTAATTATTTGTACTATATCATTGTATTTTTACTATATTGTTGGTGTATTGTTATTATTATTATTATTTTATAGTTAATATTGTTTTAATAATAATATTTTTGATGTATTACTATTAATATTAATATTATTAATAATATTAATACTAATATTATATTACTGTTGTTCATATTATTATTATTATTATATTTTATATTGTTTTTATTATTTTAATTTTTTTATACTAATAATAATAATAATAAAAATTATAATATTGTTGATGTATTATTATTATTATTATTAGCAGAAGTATTATTAGAATAATTATTATTACTATTATATTGTTGGTGTTGTTAGTAATAATATTGTTGCTGTATTAATATTATTATTACTATTATTATTGTCATTATATTAATGTTGATAACAATAATATGGTTGGCATATTATGATTATAATAATAATAATAATAATAATTATTATTATTATTATTATTGTTGTTACTAATAATATTGTTGGTGTGTTGTTTTTATTATTACTATTATTATTATTATTATTATTATTACTATTATTACCGTTTTTGTTGTTAATAATAATATTGTTGGTGTGTTGTTATTATTATTATTATTATTATTATTATTATTATTATCATTTTTGTTGTTAATAATAATATTGTTGGTGTGTCGTTGTTGTTATTATTATTATTATTACTATTATTATTATTATTATTATTATAATTGTTGTTGTTAATAATAATATTGTTGGTGTGTTGTTGTTATTATTACTATTATTATCATTATTATTATTATAATTGTTGTTGTTAATAATAATATTGTTGGTGTGTTGTTTTTTATTATTACTATTATTATTATTATTATTATTATCATTTTTGTTGTTAATAATAATATTGTTGGTGTGTCGTTGTTGTTATTATTAT
>JAVSBV010000001.1:379319-402020 GCA_033117975.1 Parotocinclus spilosoma
GAGAGAGAGAGAGAGAGAGAGAGAGAGAGAGAGAGAGAGAGAGAGAGAGAGAGAGAGAGAGAGAGAGAGAGAGACAGTGAGAGAGAGAGAGAGAGAGAGCAGTGGCTGAAAATGATGTAAAATCGAGTCGGGGGAAAAAAGTATGGAGTGTTTTTAGACAAAAAGAGTTGTTAATGCCACTCACTCACACACACTCACACACACACACACACACACAAATCCTCTCTCTTTTCTCTCTCGCTCTCTCTGCCGTAGCATCGCCTTGCCGATCCCAAATAAAACCTATTAAATGTAATTATTCGGGGCTGATGGCGGTGTATGGTGGTCAGAGGGGCTGCAGTGAGTCACAGGCTGTGTTGTTACTCCAGTCATAATGGGAAACATGACTCCTCTCTCTCTCTCTCTCTCTCTCTCTCTCTCTCACTCACTCTCTCACTCTCTCACACACACACTCGGCTTGGCTTGGCTGTTGTGATTGAAGGCACTGACCTGTCATACATTTATAATAGGGGGAGCAGGTGTGGCAGTGATGGGCCTTAATTTCCTTTAATAAACCTTTTATGTGGTCCACTCTTAATGCCACGCTGGTCCCCTCACGGCTCCCCGGGCGTAATAGCTTCATTACTTTTGATTACTGCACTCCCTATCGAGACAAACAACTCCCAAACACTATAGATTACATTCTGTAATAACTAATGTACCTGATTAGTTCATTACACTCTTCTCTCCGGTTTGCACACATACACACGGCACCGAGAACACTCCCCGAACCAGGACCAGGTGGCCAGTTCGCCCGCCTCGTGCTAAAAGCGATCCCGTTCGATGTCCGGGGCTTCGCTGCGCCGTCGTCGCATTTCGACATAAAACAGAAATGCCGGTGGGTGCGTTTTCACCCAGGAGTTACACAATCGGATTTTCCTCGCTCTCTGAATGGCCTCCTGAAGACGAATTACCCAGCTGTGGGAGGTAAACATCACGTTTCCCCGTCATATCAGTTACTGCCTTATGCAACGCTCACACGCATGTTGCCTAGCCAAAAGAAATGCCTGTTTAACCCAGCAGGACGTCCAGACCAGACTGGGGGAACACCTCTAGAACATTCATGGGTTATCATGACAGCAAGCAGTTTGGGTTCACCAATAAAACCACCTCCACCGGCACCCAGATAAACCAGTTTGGCCCAGCATACATTGTTTTGGACACTGGTAGGCACATTGGGTGACCAGTATCCAACCCTGGTATAGTGGGTACGATGGTGACCATTTGGACCATGATTGGACACTGGCATGGTGGGTATGAGAGCACTGGGATGGGATGATGGGAGGAACCATTGGCAGGGGAGGTCAGAGATGATGGTCACGCCATGAACTGGCGCTTTAGTTTAGTGAGATACTGGTATGAGGTCACCAGTATCACCAGTATGAAATGTTAATATAGTTTCTATGGCATTACCAGTATGGAATTATATGTTAGTATGGTCAGTATGGGATGCTGCTAAGGTGGGCATGATGATCTCCAAGATGGTGTCCACCGCATAGTGGGATGTTTGGTATGATGATCACCTACTGGTATTGTGTTATAAAGCCTTTAGTACCAGTTGTTGATATTGTAGGTATGACATCACCAGTTTTGGATGCCCTCAAGGTGGGTATAAGGATGCCAAAAGGGCATTCTGGTAAGATGGGTACAGTGACCACCACTAGATGGTGGTATGGAGGGTCACCAAGATAGGATGGTGACTGGTGATGTTGATACTGCGGGTATGCCTTTACCAGTATAGTCTGCTGGTGCAGAGGATAAGGTTCTCCAGTATGGGATGCTGGCAAGGGGGGCATGAGGTTACCAAGAAGGGATTCTGGTAAGGTGGGCATGAATATCAGCGTTTGGAATGGAGCTATGGAGGACACGCTGGTCTCCAGTATAGGATGGTGAGTGTGAGGTCACCAGTGTGGGATGCTGGTCCTGGTCCAGTTGGTCCACCAGCTAAACCCGCACTGGCAGTTTATAGCAGATTGGGGACGTGCCCAGGATTGAACGGGTTGTGTAGAACATCTGACCGCTTAAGTGCATCCCTGCCATGAGGGTAAAGCTCTACCTTCGTTTCTTGACGAGGCGATGAAGGGGTTGAGTCGTGCCAGTCGTGCCCTCGGGGTCTCCTCCAGTCTCGGCTCGGTCTGATCTCTCCGGTCTTCAGGACGTCAGGATGAATAGCATCGTCTGCACAGAGAGGAGAAGCTCCGGTAAGGAAATGAGCCGAGCTGCTCGGGTTAACGACATTACAGGTACTATTACTTAAAAAGAGCGGCCCGAGTCAATCGCTCTTCCTAATGCGTATCGGCGCAACCTAATAAACGTACTCGAGGGCACAGATACCCTCATCTGGGTCAGGGTGCGACTGGGTAGCGGTTCGACGTTACCACCACAGGGTCGGAGTGTCCGGTTCTTTTGCTTCGAAAAAGTGCTTCAGGGTTTACAGTCTAGGCTGTGATTTTATGAAGCTGGGAAGCTACCTTCTGACCTCGGGACGGTCTTGGCTGGACGACAGCAGAAAGGTTGTTGGACTTTTCTCAGCCCAGTGACATTCAGAGGCATTCAGAGGCTTGCCATCATTTTTAATCGACGTCACCTTTAATAAAATCCACAACTTTTTCAGAATTCAACACACTAATGATAAAACTGCTCGAACCAACGACTCATAAGGAGCAAAGAAAAGCATTCTGTTGTACAATCTGGACGCTAATGCATGGTATGGTCACCTGACCTCGACGTTGCAAGGGTTCGAACCCAGGCCCTGGCGTTTCCCTCAGCCGGCTCTTACCGCTGAGCCACCGGGGCTGCTCAAAATAATAATAATATAATAATTATCACTTTCCTAACCGATTAATCCCAATCAGGGTCGCATTAAAGCCGGGACCCGGCCAGCAGCACAGGGTGCAAGGCACGGGCAACCGCCCCGGCAAGGAACGAAACCAGGACCTTCTTTCTGTGAGGCAAAAGGCACGACCCACCAAAATCATTCAGGGTCCCCCCTGCCACCCCAGTTTTGTTCCATGTCACATTTGGGGTGACGTGGGTGCACCCATGGGCCTTGCACGGGGGTCCAAGTGTCCTGATAGCGTCACTTTAGTCCTAACTGTTCCCTTCTGACCAATTACACGTCAGATTGAAAATGGATTTCGGATGGGAGAGGAAACGTGCAAGCATTTCAAATCAAAACGGGACAGACCTGCAAGAGGCGAGGGAGGAACGGAGAGATGTTTTTGTGCTATTTGGGGCGGACCTTTATCTCATTAACATAATAAAGGCAACCCACTGTCTCATCATCTGCTGAATCATAACTTCACTTTACAGGTCAAGGACACTAACAGGGGGCGACCCCAGAGCCTCCAGGGACCCGGGCCATCCTAATGCCTCTTGTGTGTGTGTGTGTGTGTGTGTGTGGCCGACGCTCTCTGGCCTGTCCCATCTGCCACTTTTCCCACACCTTTATCTGAGCAGCGAAATCGGAGAACAAATGAAAACGTCGTTGGTCCTGAGTTACAAACGACCCACAGATAAAAGGTGTGCAGAAGTTTTCAGCCATTTATGGACGTTCTTCGATTTTAATTGACTGTTTGATCAGGGGTGCAGAAGATTCATCAAGGCACGAAAACCTATTGAACCCCAAAAATAAGACTCTTTAAAATATTTACCTGCTTAAATGCCTCTAAGTGCCCAGACTTGACCCACATGAGCCTAAGCAGGCTCGTTTTAACCCAGGGGTGCCCTCTGATCCCATTTAGGATGGTTTTAGCCCCGTGCCTTTACGTGACCAGATCTGGGTACGGCTGCTTTATTGGAAGTCCCACCGATGGATCCGAAATTCTTTTTACGTTTCGCTCTTCCACTAATTAATTAGGAGAATTAGAGCAGGTAGGAGGGCGCTTAAGGAAATGAAAGTGATTTTTAAGGTTAAAATGGCTCGCCTGGGCTGCTGTGATTAGATTGCTGAGTGTAATTATGGAATAAAACTGCATTCACGAGCAGACAATGAATAAATAAAGACCTTGAACGCTATCGCAGTAATACTACTCTCTCTCTCTCTCTCTCTCTCTCTCTCTCTCTTTTTTCCCCGTTGCTGTATCATTCGCTGAATTATGGCGCCACAAGGTCATCCCTTTCTTTAGCCCTCTCTTTCCTCTGGGCCTGTCTTTGTGGCCTCTGTGTGGCAGAAGGAAAGGGTTAACCCAGGGCTGAATTTAATTATGGAATGAATGGAATTACAATGTGCCTGCAGCAACTTTGCGTCTTCCTTATTTATTAAGGCAGCTGATGGGCCAGGTTTGATGAGGCACTCTTCGGGCATAATTGAGTCATCACACAAAGAGGGGGCTCCGGCGCATTCGCTGAGGTTTTATCAGCCGCAAACAGACCTGATTACTGGCAATTACACTCTGATCTGCCAGGAGAAGGGAGGGAGGGAAGGGGCGGAGGGGGACAGGCTGGAGAAAAAAAAAATAAAAACAGAAAACTTTGCTGTTTGTAGTTTAACCCAGGAATGATCGTGGGTTTTTTTTGTTTTTTTTTTGGGCCGAAATAAAGTGCAGAATTACAGCACCCCGGTTTGTACGTTCAACCCCCGAAAAAGGCTGCGCGGTCAAAGAATGGCACGCGAGCCTAAAGCAAACACACACACACACACAGGAAAAAAAAACAAAAAAAAACCCAAACAAAGTGTAATATTAGCCTCGGCTCACGGGTGGAGTTCTGTCTGAATGGATTTGAATGTTTGGATATGGCATGAATGCAGGGGTTAAAGAATACACCCGTGCGCTTATTGAAATGCAAATCTCCCTGTGTAAAACAAAACCCCGCGGTCATGGCATCCGGGGGAAAACAGTTCACATCAGAGCTCCTGTAATAAGAAGGCGTCATTCAGTTTTTAGGTTCGGCTTCAGAATAAATAAGGACGCATTTACGGCCCCCGTTAACGATCTGACCAGTATGGCTTTCCATACTGTGCCTGTGGTATCAATAAAGAAGAATCCTAAGTTCGTTATTACAGCGTGGCACATTTTGGGGCACACGTCTTACCCTAACAGCCCTTGAGAACCTATCAGTACCGTCCCATGACCTCTTAGAATGACTTTTTAATATTTGCAGATTTACAAAAAATGATAAATCAGTCAATATCACTATATCAACATTACTATAAAGCTCGAAATGATCTCGCTCCACAGTATCTGACTGAGCTGTTAGTTTATTATAATCCACCCCGCCAGCTTCGATCAAGTGCTACAGGTCACCTTAAAGGTTCCTAGAATAACCTTCTCCTACAAAGCCCCCAAACTGTGGAACTGTGGTCGTCCAGCAAATGTTCACAACGCAGACACAGTCTCCATGTTCACATCGAGGCTCAAGACTTGTTTGTTTAGTCAAACATTCGGTCTGTAGTTCTGGTTCCAGTTTTAGTCCTTCATATGTTAATGGAAACAAAGAGCATGTCTAATTCATTTCCTCTGTTTCGAGGTTCTCGCTCCAAAGGTGACCCTGCTACGAGAGATGATATCAGACGGAACGATCAGCCGTGCCGAAGATGCTCCCTCTCCTCATAGACTTAATACATTTAAATGCTTATTATATAATGTTAATTATGATTATTGGCCAAAAGAGGATGGGTCTCCCTTCTGAGTCCGGTTCCTCTCAAGGTTTCTTCCTTAATCTCAAGGAGTTTTTCCTTGCCACTGTCGCCATTGGCTTGTTCATTAGGGACAAATAGGGATACATATAATTTAATTCAATTGTTACACTTGTTATATATATATCAATGTAAAGCTGCTTTGTGACAATGTCTATTGTAAAAAGCGCTATACAAATAAAATTGAATTGAACTTTAATATTATGGCAAGTTATTCTGGGGACACCCCGGGTCTGGTCACTTCTCAACCCCATGACCGGGTTCTGCCCACCGGACCGGATCACTGAGACTCAGGGACGTGTCCGGGCAAAACAGGAGGTCCGGTGGAACACATACATGATGCTCAGGGACGAAACGTGAACCAGAATGCAATCTGGATCAGACAAATCTCACCTCACCAGGAGCGAAATATGAACCAGAGACGCTTAGTGTTGGACCCAGAGTGATCCTGACTGATGAGCTGCTCCAGTACGTACCCTGCCTCTGGTGAGCTAAGTTAAGGTCTGTTAGTTATGGAGCTTTCTGTCCATAAAGATGAAGAATTAAAGCTGCTGAATTCCACCAGCGAGGCCAGGAACGAGAGAGTAAGCACCAGACGTTGTCATGCAAGGAACGGCAGGGCGGGGCCGGCTCATGTTTGGGTCAACTGGCATCTCTAAAGTTTCCCAGTGTATCAGATTAAAGTCCTGATAACTTTATACTTTTTGAAAACCTCTTAATCGTTTGTTTTTGTACTAATAAATAACAGATTTCGGAGCTAGGTAAAGCAGGAGCAGCCTCCCAACTAGGACAGTTCTCCTAGACGTTTAGGGAGTATTTCCTTGCCGCTGTCACCCTAGGCATGCCCAATGTGAGATAAGAAGATCGTATCAAGAGTTCCCAGCTGCTTTAAAACGACGCTCTGTTGTAAAACTTAGAACTTAAATGCTGCAACACAGAAAGGCGAGGATTGATTTGATTTCCTGATTGAACGTTATATAGAGGGACGAGTCGTTTGGGATTCGACAGGCTTGCTGAAGATGGAGGGCGTACCTGTGTAAATAAATCTTTTCATAAGGCCGTGCACACTCCTCGTTTGTGCAGCGCTCTTTATTCTGCTGCCCGAGTCCTTAATCCTCTTGGAAACTCCACTCAGTTCAATGACCTTTACGCGCAGCCTTTACACAGGCTTTACGGTGTGTGTGTGTGTGTGTGTGTGGTTAAACAATGAGACTTCGACACCAGGTGTTAGCAGGAAAACTTCTACGCCTCCCTCTCATTGTCTGCGCCCGAGCAAACTCGCGGTTAAAGAACACGAGGGCCACCAGGTGCTCTCCGGAAACCCATTCGAGCTCAAATCCTGCGGCACAAAAGGCAGGTCCGGGCCGATCTTGAATGGGCACCGAGAGAGGAAGAGTGTCAGGGGCCGGAGTTTTTTTTGTTGTTTTTTTTTTTTTTTTTGAGGAGCGCACCCTTTAGAGGCCTGATTCCTAATCAGATTGCGCTGAAATGAACAGCTCGTATGGCAGCTGTACTTTTCCCAGGGTTAATTACCTTTCGCCGCGCTCGCCTAATGAGTCAGCTGCCGCTGTCATTAAACAAGGCCACTTCAAGCGCTGCTCCTCCAGGCCTGAGCAAACACCGGCCCCCTCCTGCTCTCCCGACGGCCACTCCGGCCCCCGAGTGCAGCATGCGACCTGGAGCAAGGAGGAAAGGTCGCCCTTTGTGGCATATGTTTTGGAAAGCGGATCCCCGTGCCACCGTCCGCTACGGCTAACCCTGACCAGCACCAGCTTCCATGCTGAGGTTAATTAGACGCCTGTCTGATCTCATTGCGCTCCACTATGACTGCAGTGTGTGTGTGTGTGTTTGTGTGTGTGTGTGTGTGTGGCCCATAGGTAAGAGTTAGCTCCTGGAAAGGAGGGTTCGAAGGGGCCCTAAAAGCCAACACGTGGCACGACTTTGTACTTGGTATGATCCATGATGCGTCTCAGAGTGTCTAGTGGAGCAGACTGTAAGTGGGCACACTGTTTAAGAACTCCAGCAGCACTGCTACATCTGAAACACTCGTACCAGAGTCACTGCAGTTCTGGGAATGGCCTGTGCTGGTCCTGTCAGGGGTCCGGACCATTGAAGAACAGGGTGAAAGTGGGCAGACAAGGAATGTAAGGACGATATAGATATATATATATATATATTCCCTGGACCATTATACGAACAAAAAAAATCGAATCGAATGTTGGCTTAAGACTTTTGCACATTTGATCAACAACTTTTTGTCTTAACACCTGAGAGTTTGCGACTTAATAATAGCAAATAAAACGTGGTCTTATATAGATCTAATTCGCGTCTGAATGACAGAAAGGTAGGACTCTTGGACTCGTGGTGACACCTGTTGGCAGAAAAGAGAACTGCAGTCTCGGAAGCCGGAAAACGACGCGAAAACGACGCGAAAACCTTCCTTTCTTTTTGGTGAAGAGTCCTCTTAAGGATAGGTAACGAGGGTACGAGGGTATGAAAATGTGTTTTATGAATATTATTAAACTAAAACACCACGGGCTAAGCGAGGCGGAACGATTTTCAGTTTTACGGCGCTAAAGCGTGTGTGTGCCGGGGATGTACCGGCTCCTTTAAGAGTACATCTGGTACCTAGTAACAATAGAACGAGGACTACATGCCCACTCTTGGTCGCACAATGGATTCTAACACGGTGCCAACTGCTGGGAGTTTGGAAGTGCTGATTTTCTGGTGCCAGTGTGTGGCGAAATCCCCCGGCCACCTCGGATTACAAACTCGAGGCCTTTAACTCGTGCCAGTCTAAATCCGTGTTAGCTCGGATTTAGCGCCGCCATACGAAGTCCCAGTCCGGGTGAAGCTTTATTTGGAACGGGTTTGCGTCTGAGTGTCTGAGAGAGGCCTAACGGAGAATTGCGCTGGGGGGGTGTGTGTGTGTGTGTGGGGGGGGGGCCTGGTTTGGGGTTTCTGCCCGGGCACATCGTCTATGCAAACATGCACCGTGTACTGGTACGTATGGGCATTCTGAAACACGCTAGTCTATTATTGATCAATCGGATCTTTCGGTGCGTATCATGATCTGTGTATGTCCAGCACGCACACACACACACACACACACACACTTGCATGACACACACTACTTTGTACCTTCCAGAGCCTCTGAATGAAGTTGGGGCAGTCGTGCCAGTTCAGCAGATGGGCCGTGATTATGATGATGCACATCAATGAAATGAATAATCTCGAACAAAATGTAAATTGAACTTAGCTCCGGGGTTTCATTTTCAAAAAGCTGGACGCTCCACACTCGTCTAACCCCTGCCAGCGTCACCGAACGTCACGCAAGCGCCATCGAATCAACACAAAACGTCTCATTCTGTACCATCTAAGCTATCCAGGACATGCCAGGGTGATCGATGGGACTGTTCGGGGTCCTGACCGAGGCCTTTTACGCTCCGGGCACTTCCCGGGGGCGCCTGGCAAACCCAAACTGGTCAGCTAGGGTACGGGTAAGGGAAACAATCATGCCAGGAGGTACGGCATAAGTGGATACGGATATCTACTTTTATACCAAAAAGTGTATCCAAGGCATCATCTTTTCAAAAAATGAACATAAAAACAAAAACAACCAAGCAATAAGTTAAGTAAAGAACAGGCAGCTCATATTTTTGGGAACGACCCCTTCCCTAGCACCCCAGGGCTTCCTAATCCTTCACCTCGCCCTGTCACCCTGAACCTCTGCCCAAAAGTCATGATAAGGCGAGTCCGGTTAATTTTTTTCCCAAAACAGCTTTACAATTTTAGATTATTTTTTAATATTTAAGGTCATCCCAAATTGAGCAAAAGTGACCCAGGCAGGTCTCACCGGATCATTTGTCCTCTCCATCCATCGCAGGATGACTACAAAAACCCGACACACACACACACACACACACACACACCAGGATTTAAATGAAAAAGACTCTTAGCTTTACGCGATTAAATCAGACTGATAATAAGCTGCTAAAATCAAAAGCGAAATCTGACAGCAAGAACTTTTTTTTTTTTTTTAAATCCTCTCAGCAAGCCCTTATGAATAATTATTCTTTATTTTTTAATGAAGACAAAAGGAGTGTTTAAAAGTGCTTCAGAAGATTAGCGGATCCAAAGGACAGCGGCGTGCCGGCTCGAGTGTGTCGTTTATTTCATTTGAACTCGCAATATAAAAATGATTTTTAAAATGATTTCATTCATAGTTTTTAAGACAAGAGATAAATAAATATCGTTTTGAAAGTTCATTCAGGTTCGATAATCACTTCCAAAGTCTAAAAATGGAAGAGGAAGGAGTAAGGGATCGTCTCGTTTTTAAAAATCAGCGTTTTTCTACGTTTGTTTTTTTTTTAAATAAAAGCACGGTGTGTTTGAAATTCTGCATTTCATCACGACTTCGAGTTAAAAAACAATCAAAAAAGTTTTATTAATGAATTGTACATTTATTTAAAGATGAGCCTTGGGGGGATTTTAATGACCTGCTTGATCACAGCGTAAAATTCCGATAAAAAAGCGGGAAAAAAACGTATTAAAAATGTGACGTCTAGCAATTATTTTGTATTTTCTATAGTTCAAAACAGCTTAAATTACAGACTTTATCACGACTTCCCGAAGATCCCAGAATCTCCCAGCTGGGCAAAGATTTTCAGATTAAAAAACAAAAATAAGCAAAATGTTTTGCTTTTTATTAACTCTCAAATTGAAAAGGTTTAACTGGACCAAAATGACATGACAAACACTTTTTGGTCTTTTGTTATTTGTTAGACAAACAAGGAAAATAAAAATTAAAAAGGTACTTTTATATTATGGGTGATATTATGACCTCACACAGCTCATCAAAGATTAAAGGACCAAAAAGAGGCTAAACGTGACGCTCTGCGTATATAAATATTTTATTATTGAACTCTGGAATTAGAAAAGGAATAAAATGTTTGGACATTTAGCAAGGTGCGAAGGTAGAAAATGAGAGTTGGGTTAAAATTGCAGACCTAAATCTGACTTCGAATAAAAATGTAAAAAAACCCAAAAAACTACATTTTAATTAAAAAGCACTTTTATTCATTAGAAGTCTTTTGTTTCATCAAAAGGAAAAAAAAAGGCACCGTCTTGATTTTTCTTTCTTTTATTTATTATTTAAATGTTTTTAAAAATCAATATGTTTAAATTCAACACGTTTTTTTTAAAAGGTCACTTCTGAACACATTTGAAAATTTCCCAAATGCCTCAAGGCTTAAAGTCCGACGTGAACCAAATCATCACTTTTAGCACTTTTACTGCTGCTTTATTTACTTTTTAGGCTTCGTCGTTTGGAAGATAAATCGAGAGCGAAACATCGAATTAATTTGGAAGCTTTTCGATTTTATTATTGTCTAGGGGTTAATACTCAGCAACACTCCGGTATTTTCACCAGTTTAATGAGCATGATGTTATTATTTGTTATTATAGTGTCATTATTCCAGCACAGAAACCCTTGTTTTTACATTTTTATCCCTACCAGATGTTAAAACTCGTGTTTTTTTAAAAATAAATATTAAAATCTGCGCGTGACGAGGTGATACAAGAGCACCAAGAACACAATCGAGCATGATGACAACGTTCTGAGTGTTTAATGAACACACACACACACACACACACACACACACACACAGAGCGAGTTTCTGTCTGTCCTCTATAATCTTTGCTTTCTGGTTTTGTAGCTTGACGCTAAACGAATTAGTGTGACAGCTGTCCGAGAGCGTGGGGGACACGTGCACTGGCCAACTTGACCCTCGTTAGGAAAAACAAAACACACACACACACACACACACACACACACGCACGCACACACACAAAAGGTTGGAGCCCAGGACTTGCCTGGTGAGGTCACTGGAGATTTTCCAGACAAGTACAATCCGGAGGAGGGGGAGGATGAGCAGGGGTTGGGGGGGGGTGGTTTGGGGCGGTGGGGCGGTTGGGGGGGGGGGGCGAAGAATAAAAAGGACAGGCTCCGAATCTCATTTTACCAGACCGCACACAATCTGGGCTCCCACAGAACTATCTCTGCCTGACCGCTTTCTATTTATCCCTTATCAGTGTTTACCAAGCGCTACTTCTCTTTCATTCCCCGACGCCAGTCCGTCCTCGTACTATCAGTCAACAGCTGACACCATGGAACGGCCTCAAAGGCGAGAGGATGGGATCAAACCCCGGGCCGAAAGCTGTTCAAACAATACGACAGAGGAAATCAATTCATAAATCCTAATTCTTCCCAACCCACCAGGCTACGGCCAGATCCTTTCTAGTGAGGCCAACAAACAAAGCCGCGGCCAAACAAGGTAACAGTTACGACGACCAAAGGTAAAGGCTGGAATCGGATAAATAAACCGCCGTGTGATTCGAAGTCGAACAAACCTCCATCTAAACAAACTCTCTCTCTCTCTCTCTCTCTCTCTCTCTCTCTCTCTGTGTTTTTGGAGATTATATCTATTAATCTGGCCAATGAATCGATTCTGGGAGATGACAGACGTCCTGCAGTTACTGTAAGAACAGCCCGCGTTTAAATATATGCACCCTGGTTTTGGGGGGAGATGAAGCTGAAGGCCTTGCTCAAGGGACCAAGAGCGGGATTTAGACCGTGAAACCAAAACAACCTGACGGTGCAGGGTTCAAATCCCACCTCTGTCAAGCTCTGTCAAGCATTTCTTAAATTGTAAGTAAAAAACTGTAAATTGCTGTAGGAGTTGTAAGTCGCTCTGGATATATCTCTATCTATATTTATAAATATATATATATATATATATATATATATATATATTTATATCTATACATATTTATTTGGCCGACATTTCAACCTGTCCACGCACACGTCCTCGATGGTCCGACCTCGAAACGAGACGACCTCAAGCGCAGCACAAAATGTCCCGTTTGCAAACGCATCAACGAAACACCTTCTGCTCGCTCACCTCTGCCCCCGATACCTCCCGCCTCGCGGGCGCGGCCCGAACCCGGTCGAGCCCATGACGCCGAGAGGTCGGTCGTGGTGGTGGTGGTGGTGGTCTGATGTTTATTTGGACCGCCGCTCAAAAGTTAAGTCATTAATTACATTTATCCTGTGGCCAGCTGCTCGGTGGCAGATGGAAGGTTTTCTGAAACCTTGTCGAATTAAATCCAAATAATTCATTTCCCCGGATTAGCTAAGTGAAGTTGGGCGAGAGGGGGAGAAACAGGTAACAAGATACAAGGCCGGACGATCAGAGAGCAAACGTTACGCACGTGGCCCGCGGATTCGGTATTTATCACGGACCCTGAGGTCGAGGGAGCTCCTGAACCTAGCACCATGGACAGTTCCTTTAGCTCCCTGAGCTCGAACCGGGGCGCTTATTAGTGCTGAATCACTAAATCTGAAGTGGAAAAAAGGGGGGAAAAGAGAGAGAACGAGCGACAGAAAGTCTCACGTGAGCACGGACTTAAAAACAGTTCCTCGTAAACAGCTGGCTGCTTTAGTAAGAATCTGTTTTAGATTCTTTTCCCTTTTAAAACTCCTCTTTCCGAAGCTTGTAAGGACCGCGTCTGAAGGCGAGAACCTCTCGGTTTATATCCCGTCACATGGCACGCTCACCTTTTACCCCGGACGTTTATTTCCAGCGGAAGTTTCTAACCCTGCATTTGAAATCAGCGGTTAGAATTGTGATCGACGCTTGGAAGATCGGGTCTAATAACGGCGCTGTTTCAGGTCACTTAGAAACGCAGAAAAGTGGGGCTTTAATAAACTTGGACGAGCCTTTGCGACGGGAATCTCAGGAACAGGCAGCGAGGGAGCACGTGGGACACCTGGAGACAGGGTCAGTATGCTCTTAAAAATAGACGGCAAAAAAGACAGCGGTTTGTCCGTTTTGAATTCACAACGAATCTAGTGGTGCCATTGGAAATCTTTGGAAATTAATAACAGGCTCGTGTTCGCGATCTGATCCAGCACCTGTTGTTCGGAGACGCTCGATGATGACCTTTATTTTAAAGCACCAGGTTCGAGTTCTAATAATAATAAAAGGTTCTGCGGGGCAAAACAGGCACGGGAGTGTGTTTGGGTCCGTGGGAGTCGGAGCGCGGCAGTCGCTTACACTTCGTGTTTCGAAACGGCAAGGCTGTTCAGGACCGAATGTGCTGTTTAGAGAAGAAATTAAAGATCTGAGATGATTTGTGGCATCAGTTCTAGGGTTAAAGAGAGCAGGAATATAAATCGAGCGTTTCTGCTGCTGTAAGTAAAGTCAGGAGGTTTTACTTAAAACTAGAAATATTAATAATGATAAATGATCTCTCTCTCTTTCTCTCTGTGGTTTAAGATCTTCACTTACGACTCATTCCTGGTCCATTCAGTCAAACAAACAGTCTTAAATGTATATATTTCTAGCTAAAATATCGAAATCGATTTTAAGAAGCACTACGTTCATAAAACTCCCGCTCCGTTCCTAAAGCTTTATAACGAAGGCGAGGGCTGACCGGGTTTTAAAGGACAAACTAAATCAGAAGCTGCGATCGAGGCGACGCTAGGCGAGGAAGTGCCTAGTAACTTTTAACAGGGTCAAAAAGCCGACAGATGCTGATCTGTAACGATTTGTGTTTTTATTTCCATAAACCAGAGCACTCCGCCTTCCTCAGTTTCACCACCGCCAGGACAAAAAGCGTCGCCTGCAGTCGCAATCTAATCCGGCACCTGGCGCTCGGAGACGTTTTAGCAAACGAATCCAAACACACTATTCAAATCCGACACGGCCTCGCGGCGAGAGCGCGTTCAAAAGCACGACACGTAAAGCTGACCGTAGGAAAATGGGTTCGAAAGTGCAGAAAGTTTGCATGGAGCCTAGCTGTGAGTGAGCGCACGCGCGCGTGTCTCGCCGAACGCCGTTGAGACCGGAGGACATTTAACAAGCAATACGGTCTAAAAAAAATAGGTCAAGCTTCTCAGGCGAGCTCCTTAAGACCGAGACCGAGGAAGTAAAACTTGGAAGGAAAGTGCCAGTGAAATCCTGGTGGTTTGGTCTAACGGTGCTGCTGCTGGATCAAGAGCAAACGGGAGCACTTGTACAAAAGGAGGACGGCCGGCTCGGACCCCGCGTCAACTACAGAAGCCGAAAAACTGAAAAGGAAAAGTCAGATCGCAGGCAGAAAGTGAGCTCGATCCCGGCCGCGCCACAATCACAAATGCTGTAAACAAGACCTACTTTTTTTCGGCGCCGATGCAAGTTGCAGGGTTGCGGCGGTCCCCCCGTCTGGCTGGATGCTGCTGGGTATGAAAGGAGGAGGCTGCTGCTTTTTGAAACGTAGTCCCCGCGAATATGACACGAGTGCGCGCGCGTGCGTGTGTGTGCGTGCGTGTGTGTGTGTGTGTGTGTGTGTGTGTGTGTGTGTGTGCTGTGTGATAAGCACCTGCGCTCAGCTCCGGCTCCACGTCACACCTCCCTATTCACTAGTCTTCAATATGATGCACATTTGCACATCAACAGCAGCAGCCCTCCACCACACACACACACACACACACACACACACACACACACACACACGCACGCACGCACGCACACGCGCGCACACGCCTCACACCACTCCCACATCCGCAAAACATACAAACCGGCCCACAGAGGGAGGACCAGAAGCAGCGCACTCGGTGCTCGTCCACACTGATTTATGGAGCTTCTCCTCGAAAGTGTGTGAGTAGCAACTTTCTTTTCGGTTGTCACCGCGTTTTTTTGGGCATATGCCCTCGCCTCTCCGCCCCCCCCCCCACCCGGTCCCCTCCCCTTTTCTCTAATATCCCCCCACCTCGGCGTATCAGTCACAATGCAAATGAGACGGAATGTCACTCCTCAGCAGCAGATGGCCAGGGACGATAACAATGGCTCAACAGACCAGTTTCAATGTCTGCCACTTTATTGCTAAGGAAACAAGGCCGGGCGAGCGAGCGCGGACTTCGCCTCCCCTAGCCCTTGCCGGGGAAATTTCGGGACGGACCGGTTGTATTTATTCTGCTTGAAGAACCCATGTTTAGTGACGAAGAGAGGCCCCGTAATTGTCGGGAGTAATTGGGTGTGATTCCTCCCTGTAGGCCCCAGCACACATCGCCCTGGTCCTTATATGGAAGCGCTCGGCCGAGGGCATCACGCTCGCAACGTGTGACAAAGGCCATAACGGTACTGACGTCAAGCGCTACCCCGAAGCCGGTTGACTTTTGTAAACACACACACACACACACACACGCGCGCGCGCACGCACAGACGCCGAAAGCCCAGAGCAAACAGACTACGAGCATTTAACAAATACAAGCCAGATTCGAATGACAAAGAGCGCCACACTTCTGGGAGGTGTCACCGGTGGGTGGGCGAGCGAGCGGGTGGGTGGACGGGGGTAAGAGCGGGCGGGGGGGTGTAGGGCGTAGGGGGTGGTGGTTTAGCGATGTGACTGTCTGTCTACGCGCGCGTTAGCCACTGAACCCATGCACCACCTCCCTGTGCTCCCATCCAAATGAAAGCTCATATCTGTTTCATGTTTTGTCCCCCCCCCCCCCTCGTCTGCCCCCCCCACGTCTCCCGACGATAATATGGAAGCGCAACGCCAAGGAGTTTCTCATCGGCTCGGCGTGGCTTTTCAGGAACAGAAGGGCCAAGCCGCTGCTTAAGGTTTGGCCGTTGATCTCATCCGAGATTTCATTTGAAAGTCTAATTTCAGCCGCGGCTTTCTCACTCATAAACTCTATAGATGAGAGGCGACAGATTTGTTGGCTGACGAGGCTGTTTAAAATCCTACTTACGCGAGCGAGGACGTGTCATAACAAGCCGATGGCTTTACCTCATGCCATGCCACGGGCGTAAAAAAAAAACAAAAAAGCCCGGCCCTACGATGGAAAGAAACGCTTTTTCGTCGCGGGACAAACGCGTGGTACGATCAGGGCCCGAAATAATCCAGGGTTACGTGATGAAAAAGGATGTGTAAAAAGCACAGGGAAAAAAAACGTCCCTAGGTCAGTTTTATCAGTGTAAAAAAACAACCATTCGCTTACGTGACGATGAAATCGGCGTTTAGAATCAGACGGAATGTAAAAGAAATGAATTTGGATTCAGAGTGAGGCCTAAAGGAGCTTAAGACACTTTTAACCAGATAAATGAGAGGAAAGAACATGCTTTTATGTAAGCAAATATGTACTGTATTAGAGCCCTGATATAATAAATGTACAGAGTATTTATAATTTATCAAATAGGTCTCGAAAAGCAAATTAAAAGCAAATTGAGCCAAATCATAAACACCTAATTTATAAACCTAAAATCTGTCTAAATAAAAATGGAAATGATTAAATATAAACCCAAAATCTGTCTAAATAAAAATGGAAATGATTAAATATAAACCCAAAATCTGTCTAAATAAGAATGGAAATAATTAAATCTAAATGTTAAACGTCCAAATGGCCAATAATAAACGTGTTTTATCCAATAAAATCGGTCCTTATCCTAAGAGATTGTTCACTTTTGACAGACACGAAACAAAAATCGTTTTTTATAATCAGTTAAAACAGGAAAGTGACCCCAAATTCAGACCGAATTATCCGAATTAATCATGAAGAAAAACAACGTGAGCCGAATCAGTATCAAACTTACAAATATCAAACAGTCAGGGGTTAAAATCGGGAGGGAAAAATTGAAACGAGCCAAAAGCGGTGGTAATAATTAAAGGCAACCAGTTTGGTTTCCAGTCAGACCAAAACAATCCGTTTCCAAATCCAGAGGTGATTTAATTCTATAAAAGAAAGCCTTTTTAATGGGTTGTTTTTATGATCAATAAATACATTACGTTTTTAGATCATATCAATATAAAATCCGTTTCAATAACCGAAAAAATATATGTATTTACGATTAATATATTCACATATATTTTTAGAATCAGATTCAAATTCGTTTTTCTCTAAGTCTGTTTTAACTCTAACGTTGCCCCTCACAGAGACATGATTTCCCACCTGGCCTACAGGTAAAGCACCTGACCAGGTCTGAAGGCATCCCAGTCGTCCCTCAAACTACCTGAACGCATTATATAAGCGAAAACATCCCAGTGCTGAAATAAAAAAATCCTTTTTTTGAGTCAGGAATTATTTTTTTTTTACAATTTAAGCAATCGTATAAGCTGAACAAAAATCTTTTCTAAATTCGAACGTTCAGTCAGAACTCAGTCCATTACAACTGCCTCTGGATTTGGGGTTTTGGAAAAAGTAAAAAATAAAATAAAAAAAATAAAAAAAATAAAAATACCTGACAATAGCGAGAGGCAAAATGAAAGCGAAAGTGGGCGAGATGAAATGACCCGTCAAACAAAGGTTCACATTTTCCAAAGTATACGGCGTGTTTGATTCCATTTAGAAAAGTATCACAGCGGGTCACACGTAATGTCTAAAAGCTTTTTGCATTAGTCTGCCAATTATGTAAGCAAAGTTAAATGCCCCTGCGCCCCTTTGTTTATGCGCCTTTGTTGAACCTACACATATTATTTCTAATGACTCTGTACTTTATATAAAAGTGCTCGTGTGTGTTTGTGTGTGTGTATGGAGTTCCGTACCACCACCACCCCCCCCCCCCCTCCCCCCCCCCCCCCCACACACACACACAGGCACCAACAGCCCAACCCCACCCCAGACTGGACGGACCGTAAAGACAATGTGTCCGGTGTGATGCGGTAACGTCCTGTCCCGCGCCAAAACAAAGTCACGCTTAGCTCAGGTGGAGAGAATCGGCCTAACAGGCCTCGCATTAAAGCCCGCCGCTCTCCATCTGCGTCCATTAATAGTGTTTGGATGGTTAAGAGACACCTATGACTGCAGATAACACCTGTGTGAACGAGACCTTCCATTACAGACTGAGCAGACTGAGCAGACGACGAAGAAACGAAAATACAGGAGGCTAAATCATACGCTCATTACTCACGCGTCGCAGGGTGCCAATACATATCAGCGACTTCAGACTTTAGAGACGCAGTCTTATAGAACGCAGGAGTCCTACAGAAAGTGGGAAAACGGAATGTCACCTTCTGGACCCATACAAAAAAAAACAATCCTTTAACTTTAAATCAGGTCCTAAAACCAGAAGCAAAGAACAAAACCCGAGGTTAATCTTAATATCAGAATCAAATTATTATAGGAAATAAAATGTTACTGAGTTATAAAGTGGAACAGATCTAATGGAGCCTAAAGTATGTGTTTAAAAATCAGAGACTGAGACCCAAAATCTGTCTTATCTGTCAATGTTCTATTTTTATTCTGCTTATAACCAGAATTAAAAAAGTAACTGAGCCTAAAATCAGTCATGAAAAGCAGAAGAAAAGAATAATTTTCCTTAAATCAGCCTTAATGTCAGAACTAAAAGTGGTATTTACAATCAGGAAAACAAATCTCGTGTTTAAAAATTGAATCTCATAAATGTAAATACTATTTAAGTCTTATTCAGTCTTTATTTAAGAAAATCTTACTAACACAAAAAGTTGTGTTTATAATTAAAAAACAAAAACTGTGCCTAAAATCAGTCATTAAAATCAGAAAAATAATTTTTTTAAAATTTAATAAATAAATAAATTATAAATATGTATTATTTTATAGTATAATAATAATTTATTATTTATTAATTTAATTATAAACGCAAGTTTGTCTTTTTATATATATATTTTTATAATATATTATTTTATTTTATATATATATATTTATATATATATATATAATAATTTATTATTTATTAATTTAATTATAAACACAAGTTTTGTTTTTATATATATATATATATATATATATAATGAAAATGGAAATAATACATTTTCTGCTTAAAAATACTGCTTTTTGGCTCGAGGACAGTTTTCTTCTTACAATAAGGGTGATTTTTATTCTCAAGAACACTTTATTTCTGATAATAAGAATAATTTTAGACTCAATTAATTTGTTTCCGATTATAAACACTGTAAAATGAGTTTAGGAACAAACAAATTCTATTTTAAATCACTGATTTTAGGCTTATTATCAAAAATAGCAATATATATTTTGAGCCACAAGGCAGTAATTGAGCCTAAAATGAGTATTTAATCATAAAAATCAAACCTAAACCTTTCTTAATCATCAGAACAAGTTAGCATTTTAAAAATAAACTCTTTAAAAGCCAAGAAATACCAAATGAGCCAAAATCAGTAGTAACTAATAACTAATAACTAATAACTAATAACTAGAGAAAAAATCAATTTGGTTTAAAAGCTCAGAAAAAAAAACGCTCGGCTTAAACATCAAAATCTTTAAGTTTTAAGAAAAAAAACAAAAAAAAAAAAGGTCAAATTTTTCTAAGCAGAAAAAACAATCTGAGTAACAAATCAGCATTTATAATTTTTTTGGTTTGTTTTTTCTGATTTGTTTTTTTTAACATATTTTAAGAACACCGGTATGTTTTAGGCGTACAGGCTACAAAAGCTGCTCACATTTCCAGATGCTGTCTGGATGCAGGTTGGGATCCCATGTACTCAAACTCAAGTCTGTATAAATAAAGTCTCATGCAAAAGTTTGTGCACCCATTGTCATAACTCTTTGGTGTTGTGCAGTTGTGCGTTTTGCGTAGACGCTTTGCAGTCGATCGTTGGGTCTCATTCATGCTACGCCTCGACGTCGGCGCCACACAGAGGACGTTTCATTTCCTCGGTCACAGCGACCCGTCTCAGAGGGTGAGGGTGACCTCAAACAAATATGAAACAATAATAAAAGTGACTCCATTTTCATACGCATGAGCCCTTTGCGGGAAAAGCTGCGACGCCCGATGCAAATCCGCATGCAGGTACGTAAATCAGGCATGTGCTTCACATTCAAACGCCAGACCTCAGTTATTAAAGAGGCGTGAGCTGCTCTGGAGAATAATGCAAACGTTTGGGCGCTTTGGGAACTCCTGGATAAGACCTGTAGGCACCAGACAGAAGCCTGGACTTCATTAGCCTTTAACGTGGCCCTACGTTTCGTTCTCCATTCCATAATTAATCGTTAATGCTACTGTAAATAACAAATAATACAGCATGGCTCTTTATTTAATTCTTAAGGATGAAAAATAAACGAATAAACTAATAAACATGGCAAGAACAGCCCCACTATTCAAAGATTCGAACCCTGGACCTTCTGATCCACAGTCCTGTCATCTAAGCTTGAGGAACATGAAGTAGATCCATAGATCCATGACCGACCACGCGCTGGCATCTAGAATGATCTGTCATGGACCGGACCCTGTCTTGAATAAACCCTTTTTTGTCACTCAGGTGGCACAGTGGCAAGATCTCAGGCTCGGATTGGGCGCAGGGTGCCAGTCCAGTGCAGGGCACAGATAGTAAATACAAGCACCAGGATAAGTGTGGTGTTTTTTGGTTTAAGTAACTACACATCCTTTTATCTGCTCTATGTTCTGATGGAGAGATGCCGGAGATGCCAAGAGGTTGGCGGAGGTGGGATTTGAACCCAGGACCTTTTGGTGAACAGTACAGTAGTACAGACCCCTGAGACAGGCCCTAGAATGCCCTGTGTCAGACTGGACCCTAATACAGGTTAATTTCTGCTCAGGTGGCCCAGTGGCAAGGTCTCCGGGTGCCAGTCCAGTGCAGGGCATGGCAGGATACACTCCGGACCCCAGCATTTCTGGATGGGGTTGTGACCGGTCTGGAGTTTTCCCCAAAAGAAGAGGATGATCGCCTATGAAGACGTTCAAGCACATAAACTTGGGTCTCCAGTATCTGTCTTGAGTTCTTTCAAAATCTTGGGCTTGGCCTTTAAAATCCGTGGCTGCGCCGTGCCTCAGATTGTCGGAGCGATTCAGCGGCGCCCTCGAGAGTACAAATAAGCCACTTATTAACGTGGATGACAATGTTTTGATTGCATCCAATGCACCACACTGAATCAGCATGCAAATGCCCTTTCAGCAAAACAAAGACATTGATTATGAGGTAAGTTTCTTTGGCACAAGTAGGCCGCGTGGAGTGATTAATGGTCCTCCGCCATTGATTTCTTTTTGTTTAGATCTTTGCTAACTTTTCAGGAGATACAATTATAATTTGTTCGGCAACAATAACTCCAATCTGGGCCACTCGAACAAGAAATCCTAATAAGGTCGTCCGTGCGATTCCGTCTTTTCCGAGAGAGAGAGAGAGAGAGAGAGAGAGAGAGAAAAAAAAAGGTCAGACGTGTTGATTTGATTATTATTAAAAAGTTGTTCACACAGAAACAAAGGCCCGTAAGAAACACTAATCCGAACACGGATTTGCTGGTCGACCTGCATCCCAGTTCAGCATACATACTGGTCTGAGTCGCCTAGATAAGATAAGCCTGACCCCAAAAGGCGAAGGACGACGGCAAACCCGAATACGGGTTCAGACCGGGCCAGTTAAACCTGCCAGTTTGCCAGTCCTTCACGCCAAGGTTTCCAGAGGCGGGATTTGAACCCTGGACCTTCTGCTCCACAGTCCTGTCTGAGAATGATCTCCACGGGACCCCAGAACAAACGGAGTCCCTCCAAATCTTCCCCAGGAACTGTTCTGAGCCTCTCCTTCAGCGATTTGAGGTTCAATTTCCCTCCTGCTAGGGACATCGGCCCGAGCCGTGAGACGTACCAGCGTCCTGGCACTACAATGTTCCTATTAGTATTTGCAAGTCAAATGTCCTTGTTCCATCAAAGTAAAGCATCAAAGAGCATTTGCATCATTCCTCAGATTTAACACTTTGAAAAGTCCCCCCCCCTCCCTCACACACACACACACACACACACACACACACACACACACACGCACGCACAAACGCGCACAAACACAGCAGCACAGCATCCAGATCCCGAGTCTCTGCGACTTCTTCTCGCATCATCTCTCTCAGATAGTGATAATACGATTTCGGTGCCTCTTTTTTTTGAGAAACAACCTGGATTATGAGCAGATCACTACATAAACAGCTTTCTAAAAGGAGCCAGCTATTTAAAAAAAAAAAAAAAAAAAAAAAAACAGAG
>JAVSBV010000001.1:407234-418472 GCA_033117975.1 Parotocinclus spilosoma
TAGCACGTCCCGTCTTGTAACATAGGGCATGTTCGTTTAATCGGACCAGCCGGTTATTAGGACCAAAACAATCGCGTTCCAATGTGGTCCCATTAACCCAGAATCGGAATCGAACTCGGTCGGATTGAGAAGTAAGGAATTTGGAGGCCAGGGCAACACCTTAACCATCCCTCAACCGGTTTTGCAGCGTGACAGGACGCCTTATCCTGCTGAATTAGGGAATTCCATTGGCATGAAGGGGTGCACGTGGTCTGAAAAGTGAAGACCCAAAAAAGGACTTGGGTAAATATTTAATAACGCATTTTAATGGAGGATATGGAAGTCGGATCTGTATACATGGTTATAATTCTATAATAATAGCACTATATCTATGTACGGCGTTTTATGTAACTACGTACAATTAAGTTGGACCATATCTGTATTAGTTATTCAAACAGAGGCGGGGGGTTAAATACGGGGTTATTTATGGCTGGGGCCGCACCATTGTCTCTGAGCACGGACACTTTCAATGGGCTCGGGGACACAATCCAGGAAGGTGCACATGACAATGGCTTTGATTCCGTGAATGCAGGGCGATAGCCAGGTGTAAAACGAGGCCTCGCCGGAGATACGGGACACTTCAGAGACAAGGCGGGAAACGGGGCCAACGCGGGACTGGCCCGAGCAGCCGGACGTACCTTGTGCTGAGAGGGTTCGAACGTCACGGGGTTTTACAGGCCAAGGAGAAATTCTGTGTGTAAAAAAACGAACCACGGTTTTGAAACGTACCTCATGAGAGCAGTACGGTACTGCGACATCGGTATTTAGCGTCTGTCCGGCTCCGCGAGGGCACGGAAACATCCGCAGTCTCATTATTTGGTCGATTTGCTGACGCGGATGTAAAACGGTCTGTAATTATTGTCCCCGGGCGGCGGGGTGAGACAAATAAAAGTTACACACGAGGTGAAATTAGCATGTGAATGAAGCTTGCAGGAGCATGCTCAGTAAAGCGCTCCACCTGGCTCCAAACAATCCCCCCTTGTCACAAAGTCCACTCCCCCCCCACCTCGTTCGGCAATGGCCCCGTCTAAAAAGGCCTCCTACGGGGACTTCGGTGACCATTCAGTCGGTTCCCTCTCTTGCTGAGCACCTGTGAGTGTTTTTGTGTTTTTCCTCGTCTCTCGCTGGTTTTTGTGTTGGCAGGTTTCTATCATTAGGGAAACACTTCCTTTCAAAAGGAACTCTCGGCACTAAACAATGCTGTTTGTGTGTTTACCGGGGGGGTACAGGGGGCATCCAAAAAAAAAAAAAAAAAAAGAACGAAAAAAAGAAAAAAGGAAACGAGAGAAAGAGAAAGAGAGAGAGAGAGAGAGAGAGAGAGGTGGTTAATAACGCGGCGCGGCAGGGCGAGCGCGAGAGGCGATGGAAGGCTGAGGTGGCCGTTTCTCACCATCGCGGGTGGAAAGCTTGGCCTCTCCTCAGGGCTCATCCGGCTTCTCCACGGTCTTGGACCTCTGAGAGCCTCGTCGCCGTTTTCAAAAAGGACTTTGCCACAGTCGTTTCTTTTGTGCTCTGTAAAACATTTGCTTGCGTGACTCTTCCAGGTTTATCGCCCCCCCCCCCCATACACACCCCCGTCCCGCGAGCCCTCCCTTCCCTCGCACTAAAGCGGCGCTCGGCCCCTCCGAAAACTCTCGCACACGCAAACCGACTTTGCGTCCGTCGTCCCACTTTTATGCTCGCTCCCCAGGAAGGAGCGTGCGTCCCTAAAAAAACGGAGGGAATATTTTAATCCAACTTAGCTGAAACAAAAATAACGCATTACACCCTAATTGGGTGCCGCGCGGTCCACAAATACTATTACAAGGCCGATCAGGATTAGCGGCGCTACATACCTAGTTATCTATTTCCGAGTGCCAAGTCTGCGAGCAGTGGGCAACTACATTTCAAAAGCTGGCAAATCCAGTTGTCTCCTAAATACAGAAAGTACTTAAATCCGCGAGCGAACACAAGAGAAAGAGGGATAAAGGATGCTCTGCATATCGCCAAAAAAGCTCGCGCACTTCGTCGCCGAAATCACTGGCTAGGTTCTGCAAATATGCTAAGCAGAGATCAAAACAATCCTTTGATCTGCAGCCTAGTTTGCAAAGCTGTGGCTTGGCTCCTGGTGTAAATAACTTGTATAAATCGCTACCGTTTGCCTTCAGGTGAAAATCGCAAAAGTGCCAGGGATTTAACAAGTGCCATCGGAAAGTGGATCAGATAAAAATCCGCATGCATTTTTTACGCAAACGCGCGCGCACCCGCGGCTCGCTGTTGACGATGGCTGCCCGTGTGGCGTCCGGAGAGATAATAAAATCAGGTTCATACCTCCATCGGGTCCAGGAGCGGGGGAAAAACGTCGAGGGGGGCGAACGAGGCTCGAGGAATCCTAGCGCTGTGAAAGCAGAGCAACTTGCTGACTAACTTTGGACTCGCGTTTTGTTTTGATGAGCGGACACAAAGGAAAACGCTGTCCATTCAAAACAGAGGGGGCCGTGTGTTTAACAGCACCGATGCCACGGCTGGCCCTGGCACGGGGTGCCACCGACTTTGAGCTGCCAACAGAACAACTTTTGTGCTTTTAGACTTCTTTCTCCGTCCAGTCGCGCCTTTCAGTCCAGGCAGCGGGGCCGTCGCTCGGCCTCTTGTTTCCGCTCCGTGTGTCGTGTGTCTTTTACACTTACAAATCGCGGCCTGGGCCTTAGGGAGGTCGGAATCCCGTTCTCACGTGACGGCACATCGACGAGAACGAACGAACAGACCTTCTGAACTAAAGCGAAAAGGTCAGTGGAGTTCTGAAACTCAAAACATGTGGGCGTTCACCAAGAAAAGTGCTTTAAGACACGGGTACGGGGCGCCTGAACGTCTGCGCTGACGTTCTAGCTCGTGTTTGGACCCGGTTTGAAATCTGGTCCATCAAATCCTGGACTCGACCCAGGCGCATGTGGATGCGGTGCGATGTTAGCACGTCGGAGGAGGCCGTGGAAGCCGCGCATATGCGTCCGTCACGGGCCCCGAGCGCGACGCCGCAGATCCCGGGTGCGACGGACAGAATGACTAACTAATAAGAAGGGAGTGCCAGTGGGCGAAAAAGTATTAGCGCCGTGCGCTGTCAATCACGGGAGGCCCGTCAATTAGCGCCTTCACAAGGATCGCAGCTTTTTACGAATAATAAACACACACCAGGGCTGAAGGGTTTGCAGTCCACCCCGGGCCTCGCTTTCAGAACGGTCTCGAACGACGTCTCGAGCCGTCCAAGCAACGCTTAGCGTTTCTGGAGCGCGGCGGGCGTCGGATCGGGGTGGCGCGTGGCTGAAAGTCAGCAGAGCGCAGATCAACGTCTCTCCAAATCAGAGCAGAAACAGTAAGAAGTTCTAACAAGGAAGAGTGTGCCAGGTGGCGAACTGGCGGTACCAACACAACGCACAATCTGTCCGCTTCTCCTTCCAAACCACTGACAGCTGCCATCAACAGCCCCACACTCTCTTACACACACACACTCTCTCTCTCTCTCACACACACACACACACACACACATTTGGTGCATCAGTTATGCACTACCATTCCTCTACCAGACAGTCAGGTAGCCATGGAATGATTTTAATCATTAATTAAGCGCTACAAATCCTTTCCTTCTTAAATCTGAACCTCTTTGCCCCCAGATTTGATCATCTTTTCTAAATAAGGTTCTAAAATGTTTAGTCTTACAGTATAACTATACACAGTATAATTACTGTTTATTTTAATTAGTAAAAGACCACATTGATTGCATTTTCATACTCGAAAATATGTGAGGCAACCCTACATAAGAGCCGTGTCCAAAATATGTCCCGTACGTTTTAGGGGACACTTCAGATCACTCGGCCATAGCATTCAATTTGTGTATGTAAATGTAGATCCCCTAGGATTGAGATTCGGAGGATTTGGGGGCCAAGGCAACACCTT
Source organism: Parotocinclus spilosoma (assembly GCA_033117975.1). NCBI lineage: Eukaryota > Metazoa > Chordata > Actinopteri > Siluriformes > Loricariidae > Parotocinclus > Parotocinclus spilosoma. Next base: position 411,201 of record JAVSBV010000001.1, read on the forward strand.
ACCTCGCCCCATTCCTGAGCAATGGCAATAGTTTACCATAAAGAAGTGCAATATTTTTTAGGTAAATGCTGAATTTGAATTCTTAAAATATGTCCAATACCAGATCATATGACTTTGCTCATTACTGTGTGACAGCGGCTTCGGTCACATAAACACAGGTCAGATTAAACTCGTGTATGGCAACATCCTGGCACACAGAATAATAGCATTAAAGGCAAATACAAACACACTCTATATTACTATTATAAATAATGATATACAATCACGCTCGCTCACCTTCCAAACTAGCTTATTCCAGTTCAGTCCAGTCCAAGACCAGACATGGTGCCAGTCCATCAGACCCCAGTTGATCTAGTGCACGACTCAGTAAGGGGAGGCCTCAGGTACCCCAATAGCACTCCCTTTAAGCGTTGAGGTACCGCGTATGCACCAGCGACTCCTCGCTGAGCCCTAAGGTCCGGTCTGCGCCTGCCGAAACGACCAGCATAAAACAGAGTAGAATAAAAAATGATTTGGTGTGGAAAAGTTTGGGCACCTTTCCAAACGATCCAGGTGTTTTCTGCAAGGTCTCAGACTTGAATTGGCATCAGATGAAGATGAGGAGTCAACTCTACAGCATACAGGGTGAACGCAGAGCTCCAGTGAGTTAAGAATGGGGGGTGTTTCATGATGGGAGATTTCATTTTGAAGAATGTTAATGTTAATGTGGGAGAGCAGTGTATTTATGGCTCTTTAAATAATTGGTCACTTCTGCCTCTGTTTGACGTTGCCTTTCTATGCAGGGATTAGGATTCGAAAGGTTTCGGGAAATAAAAATAAAATCTGGATAAAGTTCTGCACACCCCTCATTGCTCGCGTAGTTTGATTTCACATTTTGCAACCTTTTCACACACCACACCACACCAACCACCACCACCCCCCCTTCCCACCGCGCATAAACAGGAGCATTCTTCTTTTACGGCTGTACAATGAGACTTGAGTGACTCTGGCAGAGCGTTTTGGATCGCTGCTCCTCAATCCACCAGTGTATGTTATCAGCAGGTAAACAAGCTTCCCAACAAAGCCATAATGGAACTGCGCGTGGCATAAAGAGGCTCATCGAGGAACACTATAGAGCCCATCAAAGCCAGTGTCATTCCTTCTGCGGTGGAGAGGAGGAAATACCGAATTGCCAGCCATTTCCTCCAACTATTCCAAGTCGTTATCTGCAACCTGTCGGAGAGCAGAGGGAGATCAGGGCAAATAAAACGAGGCGTCTTTAAGAGCGTTTCATGTTTCACGTCCCTTCCGAATGAGGTTGTAAAGATTAAATCTGAATTAGAAATGACAAAGACCTGACACAGATACACTTCTGAAAGCCACCTATGTGCTTGTCACCCAAAAACAAAAGCCTCCCTTTTTTTCCTCCTTGCAAGTTTTTGGCGACCGCGAACGGCTGTCATGGTGTGGATACGGATTCCGTTCCATCCATGGAGGCAAATATCATGGCACGTCCTACGGTCTGTCAGTTTTATCCGCCACCATTTGCCACGCACAAGAAATGGTCTGCTTCTGTAGTGCAAAATGCAACAGGACGACGAAATCTTTATGGAAACGTGTACAGTAACGTAATGGTACATATTCCATTAATGATATGAGTGTGTGATTCATCATCATCATCATCATCAGATGTTCCATGGTTCAGAGTTTAAGCAAACAGCAAAAAATAGTATTATTTGAATTACTCATGCGGTATTACATAAACGTTGGGTGGTAATATCGTGTTTTTTATTTATTCTCTAAAACAAATAACAGACATTCTACAAATTTTAAAACATATTGCAAATTAATCCTTACAATTGTCAGAAGTTTATTCACTGTACCGCTTATGTTAATCTCTTTGCATTCAAAATGCACTAGGATGCTCAGACTTATCTCTTTACCCACAAGAAACTAAAATTCACATAAAAAACTAATCATTATACGTTATTATTTATAAATTTAGATACTTTGTAGGGGAAAATGAGGTAGCCTAGCTGGCTGGCCGACTAGCTAGCGCGCTAACCGCTAGCTAGCAAGCTATCACAGGTAACGATTGGAAATGAGTGTGATTTCAATGTAGATTTACCATTTGTTACTTTATTATCAATCATTTAAAAGAATAAGAATACATATTGTGGAAGAAAATCGCAATAAAATGCACATTACACGTTGTACTTTGAAAAACAGCTAGGCTAACGCTGGCTAGCCCTTAGCTAAGTGATGAGCTAATCTGACTATGGATCTGAATATACTAAACAATGACAGACGTAGCCTAACTATGACAAATAGCACAAAAATGGTTCAAAAGTAAATTAAATTAATTTGATTTATACTGTTTAGAGATTAAACTGAAATACAAAAACAATAATATCCATTACAGTTCAATTAAACCTTGTTAATTTGTTATTTTAAGACTCTGAACACTTATATGTCATAAACAAAAGCTGTACTTTTGTTTAAATTCACCAGTACCACAACTCGTCCAGATTAGGATGGGTTCCACGCGTGAGTCTGGTTGCTCTTATGGTTCTTACCTTGTGTCTCGTGTTTTTCCTTGCCACTGTCACCTCTGGCTGCTCATTACAGGTGTGGAGGTTTGTGTTTTGTACGATGATTTATCGACTTTACCTGTGGAAAATTTAGTACTATGTTTGGGAGGGCCGTGATACCCACTGCAGATGCTTGTTCATACCAGACTATCTGAGGGAAGTCAGGTCAGATGGGAGATCATCCCCTGGTGCAACCATGCAATGCAATGCAATGGACTGGTCCTCGTGCTAGTGCGTCCCCTTCACAACCCTGACCTGTCCAAGCAGGGAGAAGCAGAAAGCGTCTCGTTTTTAGCGTTGAATAAGAGCATAAATTAGTTCGCACATCGAGGCCATGTGCACGTTGCCAAATGTTGCACGTGTGTCAGATAATTAGGCTTAAAATATTAGTATATAAAGGTTGAGAAAGTGCTTAAATCTTAAATCTGTGACAATAGAAGCAATCTCCGCAGGTGATCCTCAGTTTAGCAGATCAGCCCGTGCCGAAATAAATACCCGCTCCTTCACTTAATATGAGCGTTGTATTTGATACCGAGTGATGTATCATTTTGCATCCTGTCAGATGTCTGTTTGATCATCTCTGACAATGTGTGTGTGTGTGTGTGTGTGTGCGCGCCATTAAAACCATTCACAGGTTGTTTATTCCAATCCGTCGCCTATTTTCCGTCACAATAATCTGCTTTGAGTAGATTTACGTACGCGAGTACCTTACTCCTGATTGCCCGCTCTATCAAGTTTCTTCACCTCTCTGTATTTCGTCTTACAAATAAAGCAATATTTACTCTTAATTCTGCGCTTAAATGTTTGGAATTTTTTATGCTCGACCTTTATAAGGGTCTGAGCCGAACACTCTGGGTTACTTTCCTAATCTCTGTACCGTGTCGTACTTAAACTATATGGATTTATGGTGCTGTAGTTCTCCAACGAGGTTACGGCACGGACGAGGAACCGCCCTTCTCGTTTAGGTTCACAGTCCTCCACGTCTTGGGTTTGACTAAAGATTAAAAGATAAAATCACCATTCAGATGCCACGTTGGGTGCGGAGCCCAGCGGTCTTTATAAACCAAACACGCCATGGTTCGAGCAACAATTAGGCTGCGTTTTCACAAGCCGTTTTCCGCCGACACGGCACCAGCCCTGGTGCTTAAACTGGAACCGTTCCGCAATTCCTGCGAAAGCTGGTTCTGAGCCGGCAAAATCTGTTCAGTCTACAACCACTTACCCGCCATGCCAGGGCTTGGGCATGGAGCCACTTTGTTGCTGTGGCAACCAGTTATTTTAATGAGCCCAATTAGGGATGGGCCATACGACGGCATGCAGTGCGCAACGGGAAAAAGTAGGTCCACAGGTAGATTTTGACGATTTGCTGTAAATGTTGCTTATTTTGTGTAGTGATTTAAATGAGAGACAATTGAGAGAAAACTTTGGGTTTATGTGCTTTTATACCAGTTATACTTAATAAGGTCAAAAGACGTGCGTTGGGTTAACAGGCGTCTATAAATTACCCCTAGGATTCGCGTATAGCCCTGCTCCTCTGACGATCAGCTACTGCTAATGAAGGAGCAAATGAAATGCTTGATCCGAGTTAAGAGACGTCAAGGTCCCTCGCTCGTCCCCTCGCCCTCACATATCGAACACTGGAGCAAAATTAAGGTCGAGTTCCGCACTTGATTTGTCTCATATTTTAACTGCAAGCGCGTGCTCACAAACGTACAGATTATAGTCGCAGAGGAACATTAGGAAATGTGCTTATGAACTGTGCAAACCTGGCAACGTATTAATTCATTGGATTAACCAATGCAAAAAAAAATATAAAAATTCAAAGGTTCCCAAATGTGCTATAAAAACGGCACATACACCGAGATGAAAAAGGTTATATAGTAATTAGTTTGTGTATTTGCAATAATCAGTTCAAAACAAAGACCTGTTTTTGACATTTAAGCATTTAAGTACGTGTAAAGAAGTATGCTACCAAATTAATAAGCAGTTATCCTGATACAAATGTAGTACTGGAGGCACTTTCAAGGTGTTTTAGCCAGAGCACGAATAAACGAAACACAAACGGCTCACACCGACGGACTGGAGGATTTCTCCGGCCCTCGGTTTCCTCCTAAACTGACAGAGCTTTAAAGGCAAAGGATTTGAATTGGACTGATTATCACACACACATCAGCCATAACATTACAACCAGACGTCCCACTAAGGGACCTCTCACTAAGGACTCATTTTATAATCTATTTTGCTTTATAATTGAGTAATTTAGTCTATTTTCACATTTTTCTATTACTAATTAAAATGTTATTATTAACTAGCAGCCCGCATGATGCATACGTTACACAAAGCAACTAAAATATACCTCTAGGAAAAACTACGAATAGTGAGAAAATAAGAACGAAAATATATTAAAACTGAAACAAAATAGCTGAGCGAACTTCTTCTTCTCCCCTTAGTTCCTGCGCATGCAGAATACAAAATCAAATTAAATTAAATTGAATTGAATTGTGCAGGGCCCAGGTAAACTTTAGAAGCAGATCTTTTAAACTCTGCAAGTAACGATATGGGGTATCGGACTCAATCGAATTGAGATCGGAGGAGATTTGGAGACGTCCTGCAGCACCTCTCACTGTGACCTCCCTCCCTTTGAATGCTAAAAACATGAATTGTATCAGCCGCGTTTGGTAGACAGAACCCGCTGTCACAGAGGAACGAGCAGAGCTTTAGAACACAAAGAGGAGTCATTAAGAGCCCGTTCAGATGCAGCTCATAACCACAGGTCCTTCACGGCAGCAAAAAAAGTCATTAGCGCTGTTTAAAAAACGATCGGCGTTAAAATATTATCGTGCTAATGGCATTAATTAAAGCAGTAAGCCGGTCCATGGCCTAATGACTTATGAGAACGATGGCCCCGTCAAAGTAATAAAATCACGCTAACGCACGGCCTCGTGGGTTCGAAAATGATTTCATTTATAAATCGATGTATTATTAATAATATTCGTACCAAATAACAGTTCCACAGGGTCCCAGGTGGGGCACCAGCACCATTCTTTGGCTTGTTCACGGTTCCTGTTTACATTTGTTCCCAAACTTGAATGGAACCGAAACGTACTGGATTCTTTTCTATCGTCAGTTTAACTAATGGGAGCTTTTACTCCCTTTAATCTGTTTAATCCCATCCAGGTAAATACATATGTCCGTGTTTTTAAATCTCAGGTTATCCTTGAACGTTTTTTTTTTTTTTTTTTTTTGTTAGCGTTCTTCGATTCCTGGTGATGCGAGCGGCGTCTGGAGGGAACGCAAACGCCAGCGTTGCCCAATTCCACCGCGCCACCGTCTCGGCATCCCAGAGGCACAGCGGGGGGCCGTAAACATTTACACTCGCGGGGCCTGTCCGTTGCACATGCTCCGGCTTCGCCAGCAACCTCAGCATCCGCATATTTAAACTGTGTCAGGCCTGTCCCGAGATCTGTCTAATCGCACCAGCGAATCTCCCAAATAAAAAAACGGCGGCGTCCAAATGTGACAGCCGACTTATGCTGAACGGAGAAAATAAGACAAAACATTGCCGAAAACACCCCTGAAGGCCCACATGGTACGGAAAGGCTCCGCGGTAGAGCTGCTAGGCTCCCCGCTGAGAACTGGGAAAGTGATGGCGCCGTGACGCGCTCCACCACCAGGGCAGTGCCATCAAAAGGCCCCCATTGAAGTCTGACGCCTCCGTGCGGCGCTGCCAGCCACGGCAGGCCAGATAAACGCCGCAGCAGACGACACCGGCGGCGTACGACGTCGGGCCTCGGCTCGTCCGCGCGAGCGCCGCACCCGCCTCCTCCACAGGAGTTTTAATTTTAGCCCCAACTTGTTATATAACGCAATAAAGCGGCGGCGTCAAAAAAATCCGGATCCCATTAATTTCTGACATGTGCGCTCTGGCTTGATATTCATTAGTTTATTTCGACACAATAGAGGCGTAATTCCTTGAGAAATCTTCTGTTTTGCCTGGCTGGATCTGGGTGCCAACGACTCGAGAGCATCAATAGCTGATGATTACAGAACTTATGTAAACAAGTACTTGTGATCATAGGAGCGCGGGCATTTGCATGTAATTAAGGAGCACACATCGGGGAGAAAGCTTATTGTGAGAGTTTCCATTCGAACACTGTTCTGTTCAGTCTAAAAAAAAAAAATACCAAAATAAAAATTTGTTTTTTTTTTAAAAGAGACGGTGCTTAAATGTATAGACCATCTAAAGGACTGGTACCAAAGGAAAAGGGCACAAACTTTTGCACAAGACTCAGTTTGGACCCAGGGTGCTCACGGATGCATTATTAAATATATCTAGATTTATTTTTATTCCCTAAAGAGTGGGCTTAGTTGTAATTTTGTTTTTATCTGTAGTTTTCTTTTATTTTCACTGTTTATGTGGTATTTTAATTTAATTTAATTTAATTTAACTTAACTTTTATTTTTGTCTCTTACGTTCTTATTGTTGCTCTTATTATACAGTGTCCTTGGGCGTCTTGAAATATTATTATTATATTAAACAAATATATTATTATATAAACAAATATATTAATTTCAATTCATTCCTACTTTATCCAATATCGGGGGGTGGGGGGGGGTGGTATCAATCCCACACACACACACACACACACACACACACACACACACACACACACACACACACACACACACACACACACACACA
>JAVSBV010000001.1:448793-460368 GCA_033117975.1 Parotocinclus spilosoma
ATAAAGAGGAAGGTGCGACAAAAAAGGCCCAAGACGATTGAACAGTTAGAGGCCTGTATTAGACATGAATGGGAGAGAATATTCCTATTTCTAAACTTGAGAAACTGGTCTCCTCTGTCCCCAGACGTCTGGCGAGGGTTGTAAGAAGAAGGGGGGTGGGGCCACACAGTGGTCAAAATGGCCTTGTCCCTACTTTTTGGGCCTTTGTTCATGCCATTAAATTTGGGAGCAACATTTTTCCCTTAAAATATGATACATTCTCTCAGTTTAGACTTAAATCACAGATCAAGTGTTCTAGTCTGAATAAATTATTACATGTTGGCACCTCCACATCGTTGCGTTCTGTTTTTATTCACCTTTTGAAGCTGTGTGCAGGGTAGACAGAGTGAGAGGTGTGAGACAACCACAGAAAAGGGAAGGACAAGCAGAACAAGGAACCAACAACTACCGCAAATTCTTACAAGAAGGAAAAAAAAAACAGCGCTGCACCTTCTCATCAAGTTCTGTTTTCTTCTCGTCTGTCCGGGAGTTACGCTGAACTCAACAACGGATTCGCTTTGGACCTAGTCTGATAAAAAATATAACAGCGTTTGAAGCCCGGCTCCAAGGACCGATCTCTGCTTTACCCCATACTTATTGTATTAGGAAAAAAGTATAATGCTACCACCACCATGCTTCACTCAGGGCGACGGGTTTTCTGATCTGACTGTGGTAGAGCCACGGGTCGACAGTACAGACGTTTTTTTTTCCTCGTCGCCCAGCTCTGGAGCAAAGTCCTTTGTTCAAACTAAAGTAGTGCAGATGGACCCTAGTACCATCATCTGGGGTACCGCAGGGGCTGCTGGCAGGCCCCCCTAAAGATCAGTCATACATGTGAAACATAAAGGTCACAACATAGTGTGAATAAAGCTGGCGCTAAACGGCCTCTTCCTTTTGGGACCACAAACCACTAACAGTCCGTTAGTAAGTCGGGTCACCTGACCCAACACTCGATCTCTGTCATGGCCAAACAGCCCTTACGTACCCCAGGGGTGTGTCACTGTGTGGTATTTTTCTCCTCTTGAAAGGGAAATGATGGTCAAACCAGACAGGATGGCGTGAATGGATTAACAACACATACAAAGACATAAGGGTTTGGTACCTCAATTCTCTTATTTGGACTCGGCAGACCAAAAGACACATTTCTACCGGTCTGATGTCCGTTCCTTGTGTTCCTCACACCGGGCCGTTCTCAGTCCAGATTCACTCGGACTCTGAGAAGCATTGAGGTGGGTGAACTTGGACTTGGACTCGTTTCATCACAACAATGGCTGGTCTCTCCAAGACTTTCAAACTTCTTTGACATTTTTCGGATCGACTGACCTTCATTTGTTATGATGGACCGTCGGCCATTCTGACCTAGAGCTAATCGCTGTAGACCAACTTGAACTCTACAAAAGGCGACCGATGGTCTCAAACACCAAACGCCAAGTTCTACCATCAAACAAAGCCGAATGGTTTCCAAAAAGTTCTCAAACGTCTCTCTAAACAATACTTCTATTTACACGTCATTAGATGAGGAACAAACACATGCTCACCTCTGAACGAACACAGGGTTGGTCCTGGAGGACTTCCGCTACCGTGTAGGCTGACGGTCCACAGAAGGACTTCGGTTCGGAACCCAAACCGCAGTACGTCCTTCTGGCTCGGCACAGATCCCACAACGGCTGAACTGGGCGTTGGAATTCTCAGCTGGTTCCTCCTGAGGGTGAAAAAAATGAACAAAGAAAGGTCATGTTCTTTCTTGGTTTATCTCGACAGTTTTTTTCTACAGTCCGCTAATCGGATCAGGTCTGTAACTGGTTGTTGGAACTGCTTTGGTGTCTGTTTCTTGGCAGCTTACTGGACGTGTAAAAAACACGGATTTTACCTTCATTCCATCAGGTCCACTCACGCTCTCGTCCATGGAATAAACGGGATTAGAAACAACCAGAGGCTTCAGGAATCAACAAAACGTCCCATAATCCCATCGTGCAGCTTCGTAAAAACAAAAACAACAACAAAACAAACAGAAATTTCTCTTCCTTTGAACCGTTATTAAGATCCGCTCTGCCCTGAGACACCATTTCTCAGTTGAACCGCCAGAGGGCAGAAGCGCACTGACTTGTTATTATAAGGAGCCTAATAGTGGCCAAAATGCGCTTTAATGAGCTAAAGATCAAAGGGACCGACAGCCAGAACGGGTTTTTCCATTTTTTTTAAAGGTTGCAGGTTTGTTCTGGTTTGTTTTATAAATCTTAAGCTGCTGTCATTGAACTGATTCTGCAGGGAATAAACAAAGTGCTGTTGGACCGCAATGTGGGCGGGGCCACAACTTCATATAAATTAATAACAACAACAACAACAGTGAGTTTTGAGAACTTTTTTTCTAATTTGTAAAACAATTTTTACTCCTATTTTTATCCTTCTTCGTTTCGGTTTTTAAATTTTTTGGTTTCTTTTCTTAAATGAAACACCCAAGCATCACCTTTTTCTAACATTTTTTGTTTTTTTGTTTTCCCTTTTCCCTTTTTTTGCGTTACACTCATAAAAGCAGCATTAACTTTTCTACAATGTTTTTATCTCACGTTTTTACATTTAGGGGTTTTATTTGGGCGACACCTACTTTTAAATCAACTATTAATACATCTTTTTTACGGTTTATCACAGCTGTTTTTCTTTCTTTTTTTTTTATATACATATTTTTTATTGAGCTCAACTATCCAATAGACAACAACAGGTAATGAACAGAGCAATATACAGGAAAATATAATAACATGATGTATACAAGAATAAATCTGCTAACCTCAAAAATAGTTTTCCTTTTTCTTTTTTCCACTCACACACGAACAAGGGCGCGCACACACACACAAAAGAGAGAGAAAAAAAATTAAATAATAAAAAATTATTAAGGGGGGGAAAGAAAAGGGGAAGGGGGTTAGCTTGGATCAATTCAATTAAAAAAAAAAGCCAAATCACAAGACAAATACCCTTTTGGGTATTTTTCATTCTATATATTAACAATCTCACTAAGCGTATCCTTGGGTTCAGTCAGTGAATCTATAAAGAACAGAAAGGGTTTCCACCTATCAAAAAAGGAATCAGTACTCCCTTTCAGGGTGCATGATATTTTCTCTAGTTTTAGAAAATAAACAACATCTTTAAGCCACATCGAAACAGACGGTGGTTTTGAGGACTTCCATAGTGACAAAATTCGACGCCTCGCAAGCAAAGATGAGAAAGCCAAAACTTGGGCCTGGCTCCGGGTCAGTGTAGACGGCTGAAGAGAAAAACCAAAAATAGCCAGGAAGGGACTGGAGCTTATATTGATTCCCAAAACCCTCGACATTATATCAAAAAAACTAGACCAAAATTTCTGCAGGGTGGGACAGTAAAAAAACATATGACTCAAATTACAGGGAGACAATGAGCACCTATCACACTGATCCCCGACTGTGTCCGGGTAGAATTTGGATAATTGAGACTTTGACCTGTGAACCCTATATGCAATACCTTGAACTGAATTAGCTGAAGCCTTGCACAGGGTTAGCATGACTGAGTAAAACCAATAGCCTTATTCCACCAGTGAACTGAAAGGGAAACACCCAATTCATCCTCCCAAGCCTTCTTGGTTCTGTTTATTTCTGTCATGTCAACATTAATAATAACCGAATATAACCTGGATATAAGCGATTTTTGAGAAGGGTGTAGAGATAACAAATCATCCCATGGCTGTCGAATCGAAGAATTAGGACAATCAGGGAAAAAGCGTCAGGGCACAATGTCTGATCTGAAAATATCGGAACAGATGTGAAGAGGGTAGGTCAAAATTAGCTGATAACTCAGCAAAGGATCTAAATGTGCCGGCTCTAAAAAGGTCACCGAAATTCTTTATTCCCTTGTCGTGCCAGTTAAGAAAGGTCTTATCACATAAAGATGGAGGAAATAAATGATTCTTTAGGATAGGCATCAACATGGAAGGTTTATAAAATTTAAAATGTTGTCTAAATTGAGACCAAATATGAAGTGTAGAACGCACTACAGGGTTTTTAAGTGAATTCGGGATCCGAAGTGGTAGGGGAGAAGTGACCATTGCAAGGGGAGAAAGAGGAAGGCAAGAATGGATTTCTAGTCTACACCACAACAACCCTGGAGACTGAAGCCAACATAGTACTACTTGTATGTGTGCAGACCAGTAATAAAATGAAAAGTTTGGCAGAGCAAGACCTCCATCCGCTCTAAATCTCTGCAGAGTTGCCTTACTCACCCTTGGAGTTTTTCCATCCCATACAAAAGAAATAATAAGTTGGTCCAGCTCTTTAAAAAACTTGCGAGGTAGATAAATGGGTATAGATTGGAAAAGGAAAAGAAATTTAGGTAAAACAGTCATCTTTATAGAGCTAATTCTGCCCATTAAAGACAGAGGAAGGGATTTCCAATTCTGCAGGTCCAATTTAAGTTTATCTAACAATGTGCTAAAATTGTTTTGGAACAGAGAGGGCAAGGTACGTGAGACTTGTATCCCTAAATATGTGAATCCAGACACGGAAAGTTTAAAGGGTATGATAGAGTGATCCATTACCAAGGCCAATGAATTAACTGGATAGCATTCACTCTTCTGTGGATTTACCTTATAACCTGAAATTGAGCTAAATGTATCTAACAGGGACAGTATAGAAGGGAAAGATCTTACTGGGTCACTCACGTATAACAACAGGTCATCGGCATACAAAGATAGTTTTAGTTCGACCCCAGCTCGAGTAATTCCCCTAAAACGTGGGAGAGATTTCAAGGCAATTGACAAGGGCTCGATAGCCAAAGCAAACAGGAGAGGAGAGAGGGGGCATCCCTGCCTAGTACCACGCGTCAGTGAGAAGTAATCCGACCGAATTTCATTAGTATGTATACTAGCTTGGGGAGCAGCATACAATAATTTAATCAAGGAAATAAAATTAACTCCAAACCCAAATTTCTTAAGGACTGTAAACAAATAATTCCACTCGACACGATCGAATGCTTTCTCTGCGTCTACAGAGATAACTAGCTCCGGTGAGGAAGTGGAGTGTTCCATAAAAACATTATTTATTTATTTATATATTTATTTAACGATTTAGATATATTTTTTTCCTCCCTCCTCAGTAGATTCTTAAGTGGGAACATCCGAGGAACAAACAATTAAAAAAGTCTGGCCTTAAATAGGATAATGTACAGAGCATAGAGAATCAGAATTGGGTCCCTGAACATGGTTAGATTAAACTTTGAGATCGGTGCTACACTATGGACCAGAAGGTTGAGGGTTCAAGTCCTGGCACTGCCAGGCTGCCACTGTTTGAGCCTTAACCGAGGTCCTTTAGTTTTTCTGGACCATATTGGTTGCAAGTCGGTCTGGATGGGGGGCGTCTAGAACGATTTCGGTAATGGTTATGTAACGTGTGATAACTCCTGTACGGATCATGATGTTCCCAATCGGTTCATCGGGGGGAAGCTCAAGCACTGTGAGAAAGTGGAGCAGCACATTGGTTCATTTATCTGTTCATTAAGAAACGTTAATGAGTTTTATTCTTGCGTTTCTAACAAGGACGGACGGCGATGGGGACAAGGACGGGGACGGGGACCACTGCCTGCTTCTGCATAGGTGGAGATTTGAGGAGCATCTCTTTAGTTTTTAGAACTTGGGAGAAGGTTTCTCCAAATCTTACGTCAGACGCCTGGGTCCGACCCCTCCTGCCCCGCCTGGGATCTGCCTGTGTCTCCGATTATACCACGGTGACAAGCCTCCCCCCCCCCAAAAAAAAATAATCAGAAGCAGCTCTCTGACATTGTGGAAGATCTGCTTGTTGGTTTGAGGAGGTTCTAATCAGCGCTCGTTAGGAGTTTCCTTCCTTCCTCTGCACGGGTCAGTTGATGACAAGCACACAGGCTGTGGAGAAAGTCGATTAAGATCGAGATCACGTAAACAAAAACATCCATGCATCGCACGGCGGGAGACAGAGTCGTCCAAACGACCCGCTGTGCCACCATGCCCATGCCCTGCTTAACTCATGTGATCTAAACCAACACCTAAGTAAGGGCACAATGGCTTCAACTCACCTCTCGCCTATCACCCATCCTTTCACTGGTTGCGTTCCAGGAGTTATTGGTATGTTCTCCAATTTCACCTCCCAGAAACAGCTAACTCTGTGAGTGACTTGGTTCCAAATCCCTCCTGGCATGAGCATGATAGGCGTGAAGATACAAGACCTCCACATAGACGACAGGTGAGGCTCAAAGCCAGGACTATACCCACTTGCTATACCCACCTGCTAGGAAACCTGTCCATGTACTGCCCAAAAAGATGCCCTAGGGGAGGCACGACACAGTCAATAGTTCTACCAGCATGGTTTGGGAAGTTTGAGGACCCTGGAGGTGAGGATCCCAGGAAACCCAGCCTGCTATGCCACCATGACCAATCCTCAGATGGGCAGCACCCTGGATGAACACCCAGATCCCTATACAGGCAGTAACTGCGCCTTATGTGCCACCATGCCAAGGTTAAATGGGCAGCCCAGCAGCCCTCCTAAAACTCACCCAAAAGGATTAAGTGGGCGTGTACTGCCCTCAGTGGGCTAGTGCCCTGTCCAGGATGGATCCTGGCTTGGTTTGGACTCCAGACGTCTTCTTTTGACTTCTTAAAGTAAGACAGAACCAAAATAGCCTCCCAAAGGCTTCCACAGACCATTGGCCGGCCGTCCGTTCCTGCCAGGCGGATAATTAAGAAGACACTGTGTCCTCGAGATCAATTAGGAACGAGGATTTTAATGTAGTCATTAAGAATCGCGGCCCAAATAAAAGTCCAAGGATCCAAATATCAGGCTTTCGAGTATGAAGTTCGGATACTTTGCACGTAGGACTTTCTAGAATCAGTAATTCTTTACTGTTTACAATACAGTAATTCTATTGATCTATATATCTTTGAAGACCTACGAAGGTCGGCATACTAGTTTTCTGCCATTCAGATGTAAATAAGTTAGGCCACACTTTTTTTATTGCTTGTTTCGATCGTATTTGAAAAATACAAAAAAATCGGATCCGCCGGAGTACCGATGGTTGAAATTAAAACAAAAAATTTTTTGATTTTTTTTTTTTTTTAGCTTTTTCCGCCCTCTGGTGGAAAGCCAACGGTATTGTTCTGTCCATCATTTTTTTCCCCTTCCAGATTCACTTTAATTTAATTGCAGATTAAATTAATTTTATTTGTAAATAATAATAAAGACATTTATTTCTTCCTCCTTCCTTGTATTGTTCCACATTGTCCTCGAAAAAATTGAAAAGTGATGAAAAATCAAGATTTATTTTTATTTGTATTTTTCCCTCCTCAGTAGATTCTTAAGTAGGGTCATCCGAGGAACAAGCAATTTAAAAAGTCTGGACTTCTATATGTCCCGCTCACAAAACTTTTGGGGGACGTTCCAGATTGAGAATGAGAGAATGAGAATCGAACGATTGATGTGTGGAGCAACAAAGAAGTAAAAAGACTTGAGAATTAGGAGAATTTATTAAGAATTGTGCAACAGACGATTCAAATCTGGACGTCCGGCCAAGAAATGTGGGCGTTTCCACACAAACAATTCCACGAAAGTTGTTAAGGATTGGAGCGTGACGGCCGTGTAGGTCGGTAGGAATTAAGGATGCTCGAAAAAAAAATTCCCAACGAGCATAAAGACGTCCCGTCTGGAGCTCTGATGAGTCCCAGATTGACTCCAATGTTCTGGAGAAGCCGTTCCAGCCTAGCTGATCCAAAATGTCTTCAGAACGTGCGAGTGAACGCAGCTTGAGGCGGCCCTGACCTGATGCCGGTGTTCGACTGTTTTTGGAATGACATTTTCTGCACTGCATGGCTGCTCGTAAGCAGAACAAGTCCCAGACAGGTCATGTATTACCTGTATTTTCTTATCAGGGCTTACCTGCCGAGGTGGAAGTAATAGTGCGGCTGCTGGGGAATATTGCCGTGCCGGATCAGACCTTTATCAGCAGCTTAGAACGTCATTTTGTCGCCTCGTTCCGTGCTCGGAATACAAACACAAAACCTGAAACCTTCTCCTAATGAAATGCTCTGCGGTTTCGGTTCCTCTGCTGATAAAATACAGGGTGACGCAACAGTCACAGGACACCCTTTTATTATGGAAAATGGCATATCTGAATACCCCACCATGTACGGGGTAAGGGGGGGCTATCTTTTAGCCCATGCCCGGAACATGTGGGCCACCTTAAAAGCCGCCATCTTGGATCGAGGCCATGTTTTGTCAAATGGGAAAGTGGTCATGTAGGGTATCGAAGAAGGTCAGAAATGGACCAGGAATGGATTGGCGCCATCGGTTTTGTCGTATCCGTTGTGGTTCAAAAGTTATCAACACAACTTTATTTCCCAGTTTGCACATTCCATCTTGGCCTGCAAGGATCCGGTCCCACTTTTTTTGGTTACAGCCACAGAAAAATCCATCCAGACGTCCAAAGGTGCCGCCTCGAAAATGCTTCAAGGGCATTTTCCTTTTGGTCAAGCTTGTATCCCAACCGCTGCTTCCATCACGTTGGTCTGGGTTCTGGCCTGGCTTCCAAGGATTCCATGCTGTCCATCAAGCTCCAAGGGTCCGTCCTGTTCTCCCAGATGGCCTTCAAGGGTCCCCAACGTCCCAAAGGGTCACCAACGTCCCAAAGGGTCTCCAAACGTCCTGTCTTGTTGCTCTGAATTTGGATCCATTTGGAACCTCTGGGTTCCGTCCCATTCATCGGGACTCAGTCCTGGGCCATCCAGGTGTTCCAGAGTTCCTTGGTTTGGTTCTCCAGACGTCATGGCAGATGAGTAAGGGGGTAAGGGGTTCACTTTCTTTTCTCAGAAGTGAGGAAACGTCCGAATGACCGTCCGGGGTAAGAAGGCATGATATTAAAGATGCTGGGCTTTGATTTGGACTTGATTTGGAGAAGAAAAAAGGGTTCAGGATAAAGCGCGCACGCGCGTGTGTGTGTGTGTGTGTGTGTGATATGGTTGCATAATACGGCCGGGGTTCAAAACGAAGTGCACGAGGATTTATCCTTTGGCCACAAGGGCATGCAATGAAGTCGCATCATCACACCCTCCCCCCACACAATGCTCGCTCGTCGACGTCATCGCGCTGGGCGTGGCTTTTCGGACACACAAGCGAGGGTTTTGAAAAGCCCTTACGAGTTCTCCGGCGCTCAAACGTCGCGTTCGCACGCGCTCCGGTGTCCGGGGGTGTTTTTTTTTTTTTAAATCGTGCGCGTTCCGAGCTCGCAAAAAAAAAAAACCCCTAAAACAATTCGCTCTTGGATTCCGAAGGGAAAAAGGCGAGGACCTGCGCGTGGCGTCCAACAAGGCGTCTGACTGGGCACAGAAAGAAGCACGCGACCTGGCAGGAACAGAAAAAAAGCGCCCCGCGGCCGGAGGAACAATGCACGAGCGTCAAGTTCTGGTGATATGAGGCGCGGCGGATCGTTGCAGGCGGAGACCGAGCGTTGATGCATCAGAACGTCGCCGAGCGTCGCGCGTAAACCGGCCCGTTATTTCACGCACGCTCTTTCTTTCCCTAATCACCGAGCAAGTTTCCCCCACACCCTCCCGGGTGCTCCTCCTCCTCCTCCCCCCCACCCCTTTTCCCGGACGGACGGGGACAGCGATGAATTACCAATCGAGCGTCCCGGTCTCGGGCATCTCCCCTCCGTCTCAACCGGCCATGCCCGCTCCGGGTGCGGTCCCAGCTCCGGTCCCGGTCCCGGTGCCACAGCCCATGGCGTCCCAGTTCGGCTCCGGCTCGTCAGGCAGCTCCGGACCGGGCCAGTACGGGTCCGGGGGAGGTTCGGGCCCCGCGGCTCAATCCGGGGCACCGGGCTCGCAGTTCGTGCTGTCCAACTCCGCGGCCATACGAGCCGAGATCCAACGATTCGAGTCCGTTCACCCGAACATCTACGCCATCTACGATCTGCTGGAGCGCATCGACGACCTCGCGCTGCAGAACCAGATCCGAGAGCACGTCATCTCTATTGAAGGTAAGCGAACGAGCGCGCGAGCCTGAATATCTTAATGGACCTTCAGGGAGCCCAGGTATCTTCTGATGGTACCCTACTGGTTTGGTTTGGTTCCCTTTTTTGGGGGGCAGGAGATCCATTTTAGATCCATTTGAACACTTTTCTATGGTTTTATGTTCGGCTTTTGAAGAAGAAGAACCGGTAAAAATGTTGTCAGCATTGCGGTGTTTAATCACTGAGATGAAACATCTCGGGAATAAAGACTGTTTTTTTTGCTCCATGGTGTTCATTTGCAGTTCCAACCCTACAGCCCAAAGTTTGGTAGATCTGTTCCCATGATCTGCCAGTGGAAACGGACCAGCTAGATACTGGTAGATCACCAGATACTGGTATTGTGTGTATTGTGTGGTTGGTGGACCATTTGTTGGTACAGGATGTACCCGAGTTCATCAGAGTCGGGTCCTAACCCCTGGGCACCACGTTGGACGGGCATTCTTCCTCTTCCTCTTCGTTGTTCTTCCTCTGACGGTGCTACTCCCATTCCGAATGGTAAGCACTCTGAAAACGGACTACCGAGCCCCGTTTGCAGTACTTACGAAACAGGGTCGCGAGCCCCGAGCCTCGCACGGGGTTCGAACCCAGGCTGGCAGGTTCTGCTGTCCCCTCCGCTCTAGTGGTTCTAGTGGTTGTTCGGTACCGGATCAGAGCTCGGGCTTTTACAGGACCAGCGTCTTCGTTGCTCGGTGATACGAGCAGTGTCTGAGGACTTGGGTTCGAGACCAGGCCAGGCTTGTGGATCTCGTAAGCGCTGTGCCCTGTACAGGGCGCACTTAAAAGCTGTGGCTGTAAAACGGCTTAAACGTATCCCTGAGCCAAAAGTATTTGGACAGTCCATTTCAAGGTGACGCCCCGCCCCTGAGGTTGTGCCTCCGAGTCCCGGTCAGGGTCATGACTCGTTTTATTGGTTAAGCCGTGCTCGTGTGCTGGCGTTCCGTCCAATCCGGAATCGATCCGAGCTCTGTGGTCAGACTGGGGCGTGTTGTTTATTTAACAATGTTATTCCCAAGGTTACAAAGGTCATGGATATGATGTGTTTTTGGAAATGAATTAAACATGTATTTAGACGGTACGGGGTCCATCACCGAGAGACGATGTTCCTCCAAGGACCTCCCATTGAGGACTGATTTTTAAAATCGATTTTATTACCAACTTAAATATTAATATGGATTTAAATTACATTTTCTATCTCATTTTGCTATCATTTAATACACTTTTAAGTATTTATTTAATTAACATCTAGGCCACCCATGTTGGTCGGGTCCCTTTTTGAGTCTTGGTTTCTCCCAAGGTTTCTTCCTTCTACTTTCAGGGATTTTCCTTGCCACTGGCGCCCTAGGCTTGCTCAGTTTGGGACTGGGGTTTTAAGATCCTATAATATAAGATTATAAAGCCGCTCTGAGACGATGCTGCGCTATAAAAAGGGTTACAGAAATACATCTTTGATTTGATAGCACTGGTGATGGCCAAAAGTCAGGGA
>JAVSBV010000001.1:470648-482935 GCA_033117975.1 Parotocinclus spilosoma
ATCGCTCACCTCATGTAGCAGAGCTGCTTCACAGAGGTCAAAACACTTCCTGATTGCTCACCATGGCTTAGTAACTAGAAACCCACACAAACACACACACACACACACACACACACCCCGGGCCTTTCCCTGCCACTGTATATCAATTACACTCATCCTTTCAAGATAATCCCTCTTAAGCGGCAGCATTGTGAGCGGCCGCCCTGCATTGAGCCGTCACCGAGAGAGAGATGAGAGCCAGAAAGAGAGAAGGTGGTCATGGTGGGACACCTTTCAATGGGCCTGATTGCTCGGCCAGTCAAATGCACAATCGGGAAGATCAAAGTGCCAATGGGAGTATAATTGCCTCCCACCGGGCAAATTACACACTGTGGGCTAGAACCCTCCCACACACACACACACACACACACACACACACACACACAGAGCCATCTGTAAAAATGGTAAATAAGGCCAACAAAGCTCAGGGGCGACGTGGAAAAGCTGTCAACACTGAGCCTTTGTGCTCATCAGCACCAATAGCCCGGGTCTCCTCCCCACTCCTTTCCCTCGCTCCTCCTCCCGCCTCCTCCCCCCGGGGGGCGCACTACTGACAGGACATTCCGTTTTGGGCCGTTGAAGAGGCCTGGAACCGAGTGTGATTGAAACACAGAGGTTAGGAAAGCGTCGCGATTTGAATCCCTGTCGGAATTTGCCCGCGCTCCCAGAATTGGGGCAAGGGGCACCCCGGACGTGACACCCCCCCCCCCCCGCCCCCCCCCCGGATTTCTGCCCGGGGACGTCTTGGGTACGGCCCGAGGGACTCGAACCCAGGCCTCCAAAAATTAGGAGTGCGCAAAGTCAAGGTAAACGCCCCGATGCCCGGTCGACCCGGGGTCAACCCCTAATGAGCCCACCTCCTCACACAAACACGGGTTCGAGCTCCTTAGTTCAAGTGTTAAATAGCACACGAGACCCTCCCTAATCCCCCTGATTAGGCCCGGACTGACCCCCCCCCCCGTCCTGCGTTTGGCCCCCTTGGGCTCGGGGCCTTGCTTTGTTTGTCCTGGCCCTGAGCTGGAGGAGATAAGGGAACAATCCGGCTCTTTGAAGGCGCTCGGGATCACACGGCCTAATCCCGGGCTCTCAAAGGCCTGCCGGAGTTCAGCGCATGCACAGGGGCAGGGGTGCAAATCGGATTTAGGATTGAGCCTCGTCTCGCCTCGCCGCGCCTCACGGAGCTGCGGAGTGCCGCGATACGTACGCTTAACGGAGGAGTTAAACGGCGTCTGGGACGAAGCGGAGAGTCTGGAAATGTGAGAGACGCGCTGAAGCCGAGGCTGTGTTTGGAATGCGTGGGAGGGGGACGGACAGATCAGGGGACGTGTGATGTAAGGATTAGACCCCATTGTTAGGAGAAACACCCTAATACCCACTTGACCCGGGGTCGAAGCCTAATAAGGGCTTCCTGTTTCAAAGGGCGAGCCTCGCTTCAAGGCCCGGGGTCTGATGGGTTTATAAACAAATTCGTTCGGCGTTCCATGTAAATCCCAAATGAAACAAGCCTGGGGTGACGGTGGCCCCACAGAGGGACCCGACCGGCTCGGGAGGATGGGATGATCGTTGTAAGAATGAAGTTTTGTGCTTTTTTTCCCCCCCAGGGAATCCTCCTGAAACGGAGCGGCAAATCTCTGAACAAGGAGTGGAAGAAGAAGTACGTGACGCTGTGCGACAACGGCGTCCTCACCTACCACCCCAGCTTACACGTGAGTGTAACTCCCTCAGGTTCCTACGCTCGGAGCCTCCGAGGTAAAGGGTCCGGCCGGTTCGAGCCGACTGTGCCGTCGTTTCGCTGCAGGAAGCCCTGGCCTGATCCGCAGGCAGCATTCATCTCTGTCAGGACCCCCCATGTGTTCTTTATACCTCTTAAACTGTCTCAGTGGACCCGCTCCCCCCTCCCCCTCCTTTCTCATTAGCTCTCGCTCGCATTTTTTTTTTCTTTTTTTTTTTTGCTGTTTCCCTGTGTTTTTTTTTTTACTTCTTTGTCATTTAGACCAGTCCGATCCTGGAATGTACTGGTATTGTCTAAACAGGAAAATACTGGGACCGTCCCAGTCCTTAATTCTTGTTATATAAAAATAATAATGTGATAATTATAGTAATATAATACTAAATAAAAATTACATTAACAATAGTAATTATAGCAATTAGAATAATATTATAATATTATTAATAGTAGTAATAATAATAATTGTTGTTATTATAATAGCATTAATTAATAGTAACAATAATACTATATAATAGTAATTGTTATAATATAGTAATGTAATACTAAATAAAAATAACTGTAACAATAGTAATTATAGCAATTAGAATAATATTATTAATAGTAGTAGTAATAATAATAATTATTGTTATTATAATAGCATTAATTAATAGTAACAATAATACTATATAATAGTAATTGTTATAATTATAGTAATGTAATACTAAATAAAAATAACTGTAACAATAGTAATTATAGCAATTAGAATAATATTATTAATAGTAATAATAATAATTATTGGTGTTATTATGATAGCATTAATTCATAGTAACAATAATACTATATAATAATTGTTATAAATATAGTAATATAATACTAAATAAAAAGTAACAGTAAAAATAGTAATTATAGCAATTATAATAATATTATTAATAGTTGTAATAATAATAATTATTGTTATTATAATAGCATTAATTAATAGTAACAGTAATAATATATAATAGTAATTGTTATAATTATAGTAATACAATAATATTTATAGCAATTATAAAATTATTAATAGTAATAATAATAATTGTTATAAGAATAATAAAATTAATTAATAGTAACAATAATAATTGTTATAATTATAGTAATAATAATAAAAATAACAGTAGCAATAGTAATTATAGCAATTATGAAATTATTAATAGTAGTAATAATTACTATTAATATTATTGTAATTGTAATATTATAATTAATTGATAATAACAGTAATAATCATTATTATTATTATAATAGTAACACTAAAAATAACAGTAACAATAGTAATTATAGCAATTATAAAATTATTAATAGTAGTAATAATTATTGTTGTTATTATTATTAATACTATTAATTGATAGTAACAGTAATAATAATTGTTATAATTATAGTAATAATATTAAAAATAACAGTAGCAATACTAATTATAACAATTACAATATTAATAATTGTAATAATAATTATGATTATTATTGTTATTATAATAATAGCATTAATTGATAGTATTATATTAATAATAATGTTATAATAATAATAAAAATAACAGTAACAATAATATAGCAATTATATTAATAGTGATCCTAATTATATCAATAATAATAGTAAAAACAATAACAATAGTTTTATTTATTATAGTAAACAATAATTATACTTTAGCATTTATAAAATAAAAATAGTAATTATAGTAGTAATGATAATTATTATTATTATGATAGTAAACGTATAGAAAATACCAATATTATTATTAATAATAATATATAATATATTATTGTTTATTATGATTAATAATAATAATATATAATATATTATTATCATTATTATTAATATTATTATTATTAATATGTAATATATTTAATATACTGCTCACAAAAAGAGGGGATATTTTGAAAAAAAAAATTTTTTTGTAAAAATGATGTTATTGTTAATTATATTAGTAATAGTAATAATACTAATAAGTTATATATTTAATAAGTTCAATATATGTTTGTTATAATAATATTAATAGTAATTATACTAATAGTAATAATAATAACTTTAATTCATGTAGGGCCTTTTTGCAACAAAAATAAATAAACAGGAGAAAATCATTGAGTCGGCCAGTGTCGCTCGGTGATGTTATTTAGAGGCGTATCTTTAACCTAACCCTCGTTACATAGCGTGCGTGTTTCATGTTTAATAATTACAGGTGTGTGTTTGTACGCCGCTGTTACAGCAGGTTCTCCGGGAGGTCCTCGTACCCCCGTCTGTCTCGTACCCCGACAGACGCCTTCTGGCTTGAGCGTCATTGCTTTGTGTTCAAGCCATTAGAGGCGGGACACCTGTGGCTCGAGTATCCTGCGAGTTCCATGAGTTACTCACTCCATTTAACTGCAGCGAGAGCACCGTGTGTGTGTGTGTGTGTGTGTGTGTGTGTGTGCGCGCGAGAGAGAGAGAAACTGTTTAATTTTGCATTGCAGCCAGCAGAGCCATCCCACAATCCCCTTCTGTTAATTCTGTCTGCTACATCAATTAAATTGTTTGCAGAAACTAATTGAATATGGCTTAATCACACATCTTAATAGCTTTCTGCGCCTCGAACTGGCTGTTAATTCCTGCAATAAAGTGAAATGAGAGCGCTCACTGGGTAATTAGCAGCGAGGCTTTTGAAGAAATTAGTGCTTTATGGTGCGCGGGATAAACGCGCCGGAGTCGGCACGAGCCGTTCGGGAGGCCGGAGTCTCTGCTCGCCGTCGTTTTTTGTTTTTTTCTGCTGATCGGGGTGATTTTCACCTTGGCTTGGTCCATTTGGTTCGGTACGAACGGCCCATCCGAACACAACGGCCCGATTTAATTGGGAACGAGTCTGTTTGCGATCGTTACCGCTAATTCTGCTAATCTGTGCGAGCAGGGATGAAGGGGAAGTAAATCTGGTGGGATTTGAATGTTTTGGCCGTTTAGAGAAGCGGGATCTGGGAAAACCAGGAAGATTTCGTTTCCTAAGACGTTCCCGCATGCTGCTTTTTCTGTCCAGGATTACATGCAGAACATTCACGGGAAGGAGATCGACCTGCTGAGGACGACCGTCAAAGTGCCGGGCAAAAGGCCACCCAGGGCCGTGGCAACGGTCGCGCCGAGCGCCAGCCCCAAAACCAACGGCCTGACCAGGGACAGGAGCACGCTGCAGCTGGGCATCGGGGCCACGGGCGGTAAGTTTTTCGGTCAGATCTCCCTCTGAGCTCCCTGCCATGGACCGGGCTGTCCCGACTCTAAAGTGGTGTGAGAACCCTGTCCTGTCACTCCCTCAGGTGGAAATAAACCCCAGGCCGTCGCAGGGCTCGCTGTCGTTCCTTCTTCTAATTTCATACCAGTTCTGGTTTCAGGGGAGTTGAACCTTAACCGGCAGCACAGGGCACAAGGTGGGAACAAACCCTGAACTCTAACCCTAGGGTGCCACATGCACTGTGACAATTTAGAGGCACCAATTAACCTGTTTGGACTGTGATTGGAATGTAGTGTATAATAATAATAATTATTTTTATTGTAATTATCAAAAATATCAACAGTTATAGTAATAATAATAATTATACTAATAATAGTATTAATAATAATAATAATAGTAGTAATAATAATAGTAATAATAATAATAGCTTAACTAATAATTATGTTAATAGTAATAATAATGAGGAATATTTAATTTAATTAGAAAAAAATAGAATAATAAAAAATAGTAATCAGAATAATAGTTAAATAATAATAATAACATTATAACAAGTACTTAGTAAAAAAGTAATAATAGTAAAAAAGTAATAATTAAAATAATATTACTAATAATTACAATGATAATTGTACCTGTAATAATAATCATAAAAATAATAATAATTACAAAACTAGTAACAAGCAATAATAGTGAAAAAGTAGTAATTAAAATAATTTTACTAATAAATACAGTGATAATTGTAACTATAATAATTAATATAATAATAATAATAATAGTGTTAATAATAATAGTGTTAATAATAATAATAATAATAATAATAGTGGTAATAGTGGTAATAATATAATAGTTCAAAATGGTAATAATAATTATTTTAGTAATAATAATAATAATAATAGCAAAACTATTTGTATTAATAGTAATAATAATGAGGAATATTCAGTATAATGATAAAAATAATAGGAAAATAATATTATTAATAATAGTTATGACAATACTAGTACTTAAAGTTGTTTTAATAGTAAAAAATAGTAATTAAAATAATATTTGTAATAATTACAGTGACAATTTTAGCAATAATAATAATAATAGTGATAATAATAATAATAGTGATAATAATAATAGTGATAATAGTAATAATAATTATAATAATAGTGATGATGATGATAATAATAATAATAGTGATAATAATAATAGTGATAATAGTAATAATAATTATAATAATAGTGATGATGACAATAATAATAATAATAATAATAATAGTGATAATAGTAATAATAATTACAATAGTGATAATAATAATAACAATAGTGATAATAAGAGTAATAAAACATTTATATAATAATTAGATTAGTAATAATAATTATCATTAGGTACGTACCAGATGATTAGAACCCTAATAAAGAGGAGCGGGCGAGGCTGGCACGGTTCCAATAAGAGCAGAAATAAACCCCTCCTGAGACCGTACCAAGGCGAGGTGAGGGAAAGGTGTAATTGGATTTAGGGGGTTTACATTAAAAGTAATTAATAAAAATGAGACGCTCTGCTCGGGCTTGGTTTTGTACCACGCTCCAGGCTGTGTGCTTTTGTGCTTGTGAAGGACCTGAGGGAGTCACGGTGCTCTGGATCAGCTCCAGGATTCTGGTTTAGTTAGTTACTGTCAGATCTGTACATCGGTAATATTCTTACATCACCATAGCAACCAGCCTTCATCTGTCCGTCTGTCTGTCTGTTCTCTCTGCTTTTCTGTCTGTCTGCATTTCTGTCTCTATCTCTGTCTGTCTGTCTGCATTTCTGTCTCTCTGTCTGTCTGTCTGTCTGCATTTCTGTCTCTCTATCTCTGTCTGTCTGCATTTCTGTCTCTCTCTCTGTCTGTCTGCATTTCTGTCTCTATCTCTCTCTCTGTCTGTCTGCATTTCTGTCTCTATCTCTCTCTCTGTCTGTCTGCATTTCTGTCTCTCTCTCTGTCTGTCTGCATTTCTGTCTCTCTCTCTGTCTGTCTGCATTTCTCTCTCTCTCTCTGTCTGTCTGCATTTCTGTCTCTCTCTATCTCTGTCTGTCTGCATTTCTGTCTCTCTTTCTCTGTCTGTCTGCATTTCTGTCTCTCTGTCTGTCTGTCTGCATTTCTGTCTCTCCATCTGTCTGTCTGCATTTCTGTCTCTCTCTCTATCTCTCTGTCTGTCTGCATTTCTGTCTCTCCATCTCTGTCTGCATTTCTGTCTCTCTCTCTGTTTGTCTGTCTGCATCTCTCTCTCTCTCTGTCTGTCTGCATTTCTGTCTCTCTCCATCTCTGTCTGTCTGCATTTCTGTCTCTCTCTGTCTGTCTGCATTTCTGTCTTTCTCTCTCTCCGTCTGTCTGCATCTCTCTCTTTTTCTACCATTCTGTCAGCACGGCTGTTAAAACTGTCGTGGGGAGCTCCCTCTGCTCCCTCTGCTCCCTCTGCTCCCTCTGTCTCACGTGTTTGCACTACAGGCACTGGGGCCGGTCGTAGTTCTTAGAACCCCATCTATAGGAACTAGCTACTTTCCTCCACACTCGTGACCCACCTGTCTTCCAGTCAGAGTGAAATGGTATTTATCTGCTCCGATACTGATGCTGATTCGTCATTACTGTTAGTATTCAGAGTATTATTTTCTTAAAGCATATTCAGACCCGAGCGAGGAGCCGGACCCATCCTTCAGACGCGCAGCCTGTGTATATGGGGTGATACCACCCCCCCCCGAAAACTCCCCAAACAGCCTGCCTTTAAACGCCGTTATCCTCTCCCTGACACGAGAGCCTTTCTAACACCCCCCCCCCTCCCCCCCCACACACTCCCCGCCCCACCACATACGTCTGAAATGGTGTTAATTTCAACTCGGGAGCGAGGGAGCGCCGCGGCCCTCCGCCTGAGTCCGGGCCCTACACTTGATTATGCAATCTGATTTTGATTTCATTAGGCATGCAATTGATGCGAGCGAACAAAGGGGTAATTTTTCATTCATGGCACTCTAGCTGAGCGCTGTCTCTCCCCTTCGGCCGTAATTCATTCAACACCCCTCCCTCCGAAAAGCGGAGACCATTACGGACGCTTTGGGAGGGAGGAGGTGAGGGGGCTGGTGTGTGTGTGTGTGTGTGTGTGTGTGAAGCAGGAGCGAGTGAAGGAGGCTAAATGAATGAACGCGTGTGTCCTGAGAGTAAAGAGGAGTCTGTCTACATGAGGCTCGCTCTAATCTTTCTACTAAGTACTCACCGGAACCGCTTTAAACATGACGCCCGGCGACAGAACGCCGTAGCGCCGTGCTAATGGTCCTGCCCATCAGCCTTAATCAACGACGCCTCCCTCAGAGCTGGAGCGAGAGCGCTGCCGATACGCTCCCCTTCACTTGTATTTATATTAATGCAGATATTTGGGGGCATGTCAGTCACACCCTCGGTCTATGTCTCCTAAAAAAAAAAAGAAAACGTCCTGGTCCTGATGACCCTGGTTGGCGGGGTATTGGCATGGTGTGGGTTCCATTCCAGGGCATCAGCCTGGTGAGCCGTGGCCTTGCTGACGGGTTCTAGGGTGTTGGTCCAGTGTGGGTTCTCGACGTTGCTTGATGGTGATGACCTTCAGGCTGGTGGTGTCCAGTCCCAGAATCAAAGGTGTTGGCATGGTGAGTTCTCACCATCTGGTCCAAGATTTCCAGTTTTGTTATCATGGCAAAGCTGGGTCCAGGTGACAGGGTGTTGGCATGGCGTGGGTTCTCACCGTTGGGTTCTGGATTCCAAGGTGTTGGCATGGTTAGAGTTCTT
Organism: Parotocinclus spilosoma; assembly: GCA_033117975.1. Taxonomy (NCBI): domain Eukaryota; kingdom Metazoa; phylum Chordata; class Actinopteri; order Siluriformes; family Loricariidae; genus Parotocinclus; species Parotocinclus spilosoma. Next base: position 479,388 of record JAVSBV010000001.1, read on the forward strand.
GGTATTTGGTCCTTGATTAGAAGGCGTTGGCATGGCTAGAGTTCTTGGTATTAGGTCCTTGATTAGAAGGTGTTGGCATGGTTAGGGTTCTTGGTAGCAGGTTCTAGATTCCAAGATGTTGGCATGGTGAGGCATCTCGATGTTGGGTCGTGGCTTTTAGGGTGAAGGTGATGTCCTGATGAAGGTTCTTGCCATCTGATCCTGGTTTCTATGGTGCTTGTATGGTGAGTTGTCACATCATCTCAAATTCCATGGTCCATGGCATTTTGAGGGTTACCATTGGGGTGTGGGTCACTGTGGCAGCACTTGAGATAATCCTCCCAATCAGCCCGTCCTGGCAGAAGGTGGAACCTGATGTAGGATTTTAGATCTCGAGTGGTCTTAAGATTAAAAATAGCTTTGAGATGATTCCAGCAGAACTTAAAGACGTACCGTGGTCACATGACCCAAGTTTATCCACTTGATCTTTTGGCCCAGGCTGCAGACGGTCGGACCCCGGCCTTCCCTCTGCCTCTCCCCCCTCCCTCCCCTGCATTAGCATGGACGCCTCATTATCTCTGTACTTGTACATAATGGCTGCGGCTGCTCACAGGGGTCAGGGCTCCACGGCCCCGTGACCGCACGCCTCATCAGCCATCTGAGAAGCTGGAGAAACGATCAGCAATGAGGAAAAATGGCCCCCCATTTAGTGCTAATCGTACTGGAATAGTCCAATCTAAGAGGGGGGGGGTGTTTGCGTTTTCACTCGTTAACAATTTTCGTTGTTTAATGATTGTGTTTTATTAATATGTGGAGGATTTTTTTGGAATCAATTTTATTAATGTTTCACCCGTACAAAGGCCACTAGAATAATAATAATAAATAATAGTAGTAATAATAATATAAATAAAATCCCTCATATAATAATAGTAATTAAAAAGTTGTTGTAAAGTATAATAATAATGATGATAATATATTTTTTTGTAAATTTTATAAAATAATGGTAATATAATAATAGCAAACTTCAGTAATAATAAGAATAATAATAACGTAATAAAATCCTTCATATAATAATAGCAATTAAAAAAATTTTTAAGTATAATAATAATGATAATATCATTTATTTTTGTACATTTTTATAAAATAAGAGTAATATAATAATAGTAAACTTTAGTAATATTATTAATAATAATAACAGTAATACAATTCTACATATAATAATAGTAATTTTTAAATAATTGAAAAGTATAATAATAATGATTTATTTTGGTACATTTGCTAAAATAAGAGTAATATAATAATAGTACATTATAGTAATAATAATAATAATATTTATTATTATTTTTATTATTATTATTATTATTATTATTATTATTAATAATAATAATAATAATATTAAAATCCTACTTATAATAATAATAATAATAATTAAAAATAATTGTAAATTATAATAATAATGATATTATTTATTTTTGTACATTTAATAAAATAATAGTAATGTAATAATAGTAAACTTTCGTTATAATCATAGTTGTTGTTATTATTATTATTACTATAAATAATAATAATAGTTCAGTAATAAGAATGGTAAAATGTAATAATAATATTGTATTTGTAAAATACAATAAGGTGTAATAACAGTTTTAAAATCTTGCGTATAATAATAGTATTTAAATAAGTATTATAATAATGAGTGTAAAATGTAATAATGATGATAATGTGGCTCCCAAATGTAATAAAACAATAGTAATATAATAATAGTAAACTTTTAGTAATAATAACAATAAAACCTTGTACTAACAATAAAATCGTTGTAAAGCGTACAACAACAGTAAAATTATATAATAATATAATTTAAAAAAGTGTAATATAATATTCATGTAAAATATAACACTGATAATGTATAAAAAAAGTGACAAAATAATAGTAATATAATAATACTAAACCTTGGCAATAATGATAGTAAAATAATAAATAATAATAATGTAATAACAACAATAATGTATTTGTAAAATTAAATCATAATATAATTGCAACATGGAATAATAATAACAAATAACAATAAATGTGAATCATAATTAATAATGAAACAACGTAATTGTAACATTTAATTGAAACCGAATAATAAATGTCATAGTAAAATGTAATAATAATTAATAATAATAGAAAATACAATAATATAATTAATAATATTGAATTATAATTAAACGAATAGCAGCACAATTGTATGTAGTATTCAAACATATCATATATTATAGAAAAAACGAATTTTATTGCCTATTTAAATCGCAGTTGGAGTTGTTTTATATTTGTAAGAACATTAACGATAATTAGCAATACAGAAATAATAAGAGTAATATTTTAATGAATAATAAAGCACTAATAAAACCGAACGACATCTGATCGTAATAGATAATTAATTTTAATTGATTTTTATGTGCCCTTTATTGTCGAGTCTCGCATCCGGATGAAATGATGATGAGATCAGAATGACGACGGGCAAAGAGGGGGCGTGCTCCAAAAGTATTTGCCCCCCCCCGCTCTGATATAATTGCCCGCGTAAAACACTTAGTGTTTAAATAGCATTTTATTTTAACTGGTCTCAGTTAGTAACATAACTGTGAAGTGCGTGTGTGTGTGCGTGTGCGTGGTCCAGACGGGGTTACGGCGTGTCACTCGTGTCTCTGGAGTTGTAATAGCACTGGTGTCGTGTCTGAAGTGGCGCCGCTCTCCCCGGCATTTCTCCTCTGATTATTCTCCTCTCGTAATTACATTATCTCTCCTTTTATGCAGAATTGTTCGGCAGGGACTAATTGATGGAGACATGTTTAATTCATCCATCATTAGCATCAGATTTGACAATTAGAGATGATTGTTGAATTCGTGATGCAGATGAGCCGAGGTTAGTCACTCATTTGTACTGTGTCTTGTTTTGTTTTTTTTTTCCCTTCGCAAATAAAGCACTGATTTGTGACCGCATGACTGCAGGCCGGGCAGCCGCTTCGATTCCGGACCGCCGACCTGAGGGTTCAGGGTTCAAATCCAGACGGCCCAGTGTTGGCGTCGATGCCAGGGTCGTTTATCAGTCACTCAAGGGTACAGAGTTCAGGATTAGGATTGGGATTAAGAATGAAACCCAGTGTGAGCCCTGATAAAAAAGCGTCGTCACTTTTAAAAGTGACCAATCACCAAGGCACTACATTTCCCATAATGCCCGACGTCTGCCGGGTTTGCGGTGCATGCAGGAGTCGCTTTGAAAGGAAAGAAAAAGCGTTTCGCCCACTTTGGGACTATTTATTGTTTACCAGGCTCGTCCTTATGCACTGTTCTGCCTTTATACGGGTGTGCCCCTCTAAATTCTGTACTGTAGGCAATTCTAGAAACGTCCCTGAGGTTCATGGACAGAAAGTTTTTTGCACTTTGAAATCTTAGAATCATATATTTATATATATATCTGTACCATCTGTAGGCCATACTCGGGATTACCAAGTACCGAAACAAATCCTATTATATACGTGTAATGTTATTCGCTTATTTGGACCAAAGAACGTGTACAGTATGTAATATCC
>JAVSBV010000001.1:536104-549844 GCA_033117975.1 Parotocinclus spilosoma
ATTGTGTTGTAGATCGTTTCCAAAAACTTGTTTGCAAATTTATTTTACAATGAACAAAGTTGGTAAGTAACAGTAGTACAATATTGCTTTAATAAACATTTAATATGTTACATAGCACGTCCCGTCTCCTAACATAGGGCATGTTCGTTTAATAGGACCAGCCGGTTATTAGGACCAAAACGATCGCGTCCCGATGTGATCCCAGTAACCGGAATGGACTGTATTAGATCCCTCGAAAAGAGGACACCTTGAAGTGGGGGCGCTTCTGGACATGGTTAGCATGAGTAACAGTAACGTTTTAAGCGGTATCTGCAAATGTAACTCAAAAAGGTTAAATGTTAAAATCTTAAGGACCTTTTTTTTTATTCGTTTAATGCACAGCAGAACGACGTGAGCGCTTTCTTTGGATGGTGTTCATTCCTTTGGCTCTAACCCTCTTCTGAAGGCTACAATTACTCGTGCCTTGTTCGCCGGGCGAGCGTTTAAAGCCTTCAGATTAGACGCTGGACGTGTGGAAAAGGTAAACGCACAGGAGGACGTTAGCGGCTCATGAAGCGGAACGACTCGAGGTCTGAAAATCACGACCGTTCCGTAATGGATACTTCTATATTTCTGGGTCCCCGTTAGCGATTCCACGTCTGAAACTATAAGAACCTCCTTCTCCTTCTGCATTTCCATCCGAAAGCGTCGATGTGTCTGATCCACACGCTAACGACGGCGCCAGTATGGATGCATCTGTACGGCGGCGATTGCGTTTTCGGTCGGCGCGGTAATAGCTGTCACGTTGACTGAGGGCGTCGAAAGACTTCCGACTTCGCAAAACACACATTACTGGCGAGCGAGCGAGAGAAGGGGCGAGATTGTTTTTTTGCTGCTGGAGTACATCCTTTTTAAATGATACGCATAACGAGTTTATAATATGCATCTGGGCTACCTCCTCTCTACTTTGATGTCTTCCAAATGGCCCGGGTGTCATCAGCAAAACATGTAGGCACTTTCCCGCCCCATTGCCTCCCAAATGTATTTTAAATATCATTCCTCGTAACGCAATTATTTAAAACGTTGAACTAAACACTTACTAATGGCGGGGCGGGGAGGGGGAGGGAGAAAAGGGGGGGGGGCGGGGGGACGGGGGGGCGGCGACTTGCACGAATTCATTTCTCAAACGGTGGACACTCCATTTTTAGGGAGGGAGGCGACCGAGAAAAGAATAGGAATCAGCACTCCTCGTTCGTCTTACTCCCTGCGGACGACACACACACACACACACACACACACACATTCCTGTCCAACCGATCTGACCATCTGTGGTGTTTCACGGTCACCCGGACCTCTGCCTGTCAGAGCCACGCCGTCTCCAGTCTCATCAATACAATTAGGCAATTAGTTCCCGCTGATTATCTCGCGCTCGTTGCCAGTCGGACTGCTGCGCCTGCCATTAAAACGAAATTTTACCACCCCAAAAACCAAGAACTACGTGGAGGCCCGTCTCGTTGGCACGCACAGTCAGGGGTGATACACATCCGCTAATTAACGGGACCGTGGTAGGAGGGGAGGACTCAGACATGCAGGCTAATTGGTCGAGACTAATTTATGAGGCATTGCTCGGATCGGGAAGCCACTGCGGTCGGTGTACAGTTCGCTGCAGGAGCCACAGGTGAAGGTTAAGGGCCCGGGATGAGGCGTTTAGGAGGGGAAAAAAAAAAACTTTTTAAGATCAATGCTAATAAAGGTCAGAGATGGAAGAACGTTCTTAAATAAAAAAAAAGTGCTGGAAAAAAAACGAAAAAAGGTCTCGAATATTAGGCCAGACTTTTTTTATTGCTTTTACTTTTATCGCGGATCCGCCGACGATCATATTTGAAGAATAAAAAAATTAAACTTTTTTTTTTGGTATTTCTCAGATCTGCTGCAGCACCAATGGTTGAAATAAAAAAAAATTAAAAATAAATTATATATATATATATATATGTATAATTTTTATTTATTTATTTATTGTTTATTTCAACCATTGGAGCTGTGGCGGATCCAAGACATATTTATTTATTTATTTATTTTTTTGTTCTTCAAATATGATCGTCAGCGGATCCATGAATAAAAAAATTATAATAAAAAAATAAAAAAAGAAATATATATATATATATATATATATGAAATTAAAAAAATGTTTTTAAAAAATTTTTATTTCAACCATTGGTGCTGCAGCGGATCTGAGAAATATATATATATTTTTTTTCCGCCCTCCAGTGGAGAGGCAACGGTTTTATTCTGTTCATTAAATTTTTTTCCAGATTCACTTTAATTTAATTGTAGGTGAAATTAATTTTATTTTAAAATAAAATTATTTCTAATTTTATTTCTTCCTCCTTCCTTGAGAAATTGAAAAGTGCTGAAAAATCAAGATTTATTTTTATTTTTTTTCCTCCCTCCTCAGTAGATTCTTAAGTAGGAACATCCGAGGAACAAACAATTAAAAAAGTCTGGCCTTAATTAAAAAAAAATATATATAAAAAGGTCCTTATGTGGGTGACACAGCAAGAAGGTCCCGGGTTCGATCCCAGGGTGGGGCAGCCTGGGTCCTCCCCGCGTCTGTGTGGGTTCACTCAGGGTACTCTGCTTTCCTCACACAGTCCAATAGACTTGCGTGTTAGGTTAATCAGTGTCTTTAAAGTGGCCCTTAGTGTGTGTGCCCTATAATGGATTGGCGTCCCGTCCAGGGTTGTTCCTGCCCTTGCGTCTAGAGCTGCCGGGTTAAGCGGAACATAATGGAATTTTCTTATGCAGGCTATGTTGCATTTTGAAGCTTTTTTAAAAAAGAAATTGTATTTGTATCTGTTCTTATTTCTGTTCTCTGGTTTGATCCGCTCAGAGGAAAAACGTCGAAAAATTCAGCAAACAAGAAACAGAGGTGATGGTGAAAAAAACAGCCAAGAGAAAAAAAATTTCCTTGTAAAACAGTCACTTTGTCGTGACGGCGAAAGCGGGAGACGAAGGACGGCTTTTCCGATGACTAGGCAGTTTAAAGTTTGAAAGGTCGATGCTTTTGAGGCGATCGTAAGGTTAGGAGAACATTTAAGAACTTTGTTTTTAAGAATACCACTTGTACTTTGGGGGAATTGGTCTTTAGAAAAGAGTTAAGAAGAAAAAGATGAAGAAATTAGAAATTAGAATTAGAAATTTTCTCTAAGAATGTTCAAAAGTGCCATTCCTGAAATAAACTTAAGAAGCCTTATCTTAAGAACTTTAATCTTATCTTGGGAAAGCTTTACCTATAGGCTACGTTGCATTTTTGCCAGACAAATTACCGTAAGGCCAGACTTTTTTTATTGCTTGTTTCGCGGATGATCATATTTAAAGAATACAAAAAAATATAAAATGTTTTTTTTTGCTATTTCTCGGATCCGCCACAGCACCAATGGTTGAAATAAAAAAATATATATATATTTTTTTCCTTTTTCCGCCCTCCGGTGGAGAGCCAACGGTTTTCTTCTGTTCATTTAATTTTTTTCCAGATTCACTTTAATTTAATTGTAGGTTAAATATATATTTTGTTAAATAAAAATTTATTTTGCTTTCTTCCTCCTTCCTTGTATTGATTCCACATCGTCCTCGAGAAATTGAAAAGTACTGAAAAATAAAGATTTATTAAAAAATTTTTTCCCTCCCTCCTCAGTAGATTCTTAAGTAGGAACATCCGAGGAACAAACAATTAAAGAAGTCTGGCCTTAAGTGCACGTTGATCTGATTACAGCTAAAATCAGATTTTTTTGAAGACAAGAAACAGAGGTGATGGTGGAAGAAAGAGCCAAAGAGATCCTTCTCTTGGAAAATATGATAATAGTGGGGTGTGTTTGTCAAAAGTTTTTTGATGCTTACCTTGTAAAATCTAAGGATATTGTAAGGTTCAGAAAAGATTGAATCCAAACTGTTGTTAAGAAAAGAGTTCAGAACGGAGTTAAGAAACAACAACTGGCAACTTCTTTGGCTTGAACGAGAAAAACCTCCAACGGTTCAGAGATGAGACGGGTCAAAAAAATGGCCCTAAAAACCAACAAATTCCCTTTTCTTTCCCCCGGGGGAATTTTGACGGGACGAGCGATGGCACGGTGATGGAGACAAAAACGACTTCGACGCCTTCGAGCCGGTACCTGCGCCGCTTAGCACGGCGTCGGCGACGATGCCGTTGATCTCCGTGCAAATGGAGGCCCTCTTCATTATGACAATTGAGAGGTTCATATTTCAACCTAATAGCTCCCGATAAATTTAACAATCGATCACAACCTCATTTCGGCGCGAGCCGCCGCTAATACGTGCTTCCCCGCCAAGTGGAACATTTTCTAATGATGCACTTGCACACCAAAACAATGCGGGGCCCAGTGACTACATTAGTCACTAATGTCCCAATCCATAATGTGCTTATAACGCTCTCCCAAAAGAGAGAGAGAGAAAGAGAGAGAGAGAGAGAGAGAGAGAGAGAAATGATTCCTGAGAGAGGAACGGTGGGGGGGTGGGGTGGAGGGAGGGGGGGGGATCAGCGAGGAACAGGGAGATCAGAAGGAAAATGGTCATGATGATGATAGTGCTTAAGACACTGTCATTAATGACCCTATCACAGGCGCCGTAATACGTCCGCACACGCGCTCTCATTAGCATACATCAGGCCACCGAGGCACGTTCCCGGAGCAAGAGAGCAAGCAGTAGCACGGCACAGCGCATTAGCATCCGCCGTTGCTCGGGCCGTGCCGTGCACCTCTGATTAATGCCGAACCCGAAAGCGCCGTTTGTTTTCGAGCCGAGGTACCTGCTCTGCTCCTTCCATAGTTCACCCGGCTAACACAACGCCGCAAAGTGGCTAAATCGGCAACCGGATACTGACGTCGGTTCTGTCGTCTGCTCGTGCGCTAATTTAAGCCGGACTTTTTCAATTTCTTGTTCCTCGGATGTTCCTACTTAAGAATCTACTGAGGAGGGAGGAAAAGAAATAAAAATAAATCTTGATTTTTCAGCACTTTTCAATTTCTCGAGGACGATGTGGAATCAATACAAGGAAGGAGGAAGAAATAAACATACATTTTTATTTTTAAAGAAAAATTTGTTTTTTTATTGAACCTACAATTAAATTAAAGTGAATCTGGAAAAAAAATTAAATGAACAGGAGAAAACCGTTGGCTCTCCACCAGAGGGCGGAAAAAGCTTAAAAAAAAACATTAACCATTGGTTCTGCGGCGGATTCGAAAAAATACCAAAAAAAAAAATATTTTTTTTGTATTCTTCAAACATGATCGTCCGCGGATCCGCGAAACGAGCAATAAAAAACGTCTGGCCTAAATTTATACGATGCGGCTCGCATTTATGCAAACAGAACAATGACACGGCATCAAAAGTCATCATTTATGAGCAGGCAGGAATTTAACGGGGTTCCGTCATAACCCTTCCGGGGGCCCTCACCGAGTGAACCGGCCGCCCCAGTGCACCGTAAATCACCAGAACTGCTTTAATGTCGCTCCTGGAAAGACACTGGTTTGATCTAATCTCTATTTGTGTTTGTTTTCTAAGCTCGGCAATGGCTGAAGCTGGGAAGATATCGTAGTTCCTAAGTCACTGGGATCCTAAACTGGGATACGGGCATGTCCCTCGTTCCTCCCACCTCCTAAAAACGTGCCTTCTCTAACGCTGACCTCACACCGGATGGTTTTCAAGCAACCCTGGACGTGTTTACACTGATTTTATTAGATTTCTGCCCTTATCTCATTACGCCGTATTCCGATGTAGAAATCAGATTAAGAAATAGCAGCAATACCAGTTAACCCCGATTTCCTAGACCGACACGGTTGCCAGGTCAACCTGTTGTAAAGTCGTGGCTTTATTTGTCTGATTTTTCCAATCGACTGGGATGGGTTTTTTCTCCTGGGATTTGGCAACCCCGAAATTAAATGCCCTGCGAACTTAAAGGCAGCGAAACGGTTATGGAACACTTTTGTGAAAACTCTGAAACGCAGGCTGAGCTCAAGAAAACGAAGAATTATATAATTTCATATTACATTTGAAGATTTATGCTACATAATTAAGTGAGATTATTGTCTGGTTGTGATGACTGAGTCATGTTAACTCAGAGCTTAACCATGATCTGGTACTTTAGGGGCGGCACTGGGGCTCTGTGGGGTAACAAAGCTGCCTCACAGCAAAAAGGTCCCGGTTTCGACCCCAGGGTGGAGCGGCCTGGGTCCTTTCTGAGTCTTCGCGAGTTTACTCCGGGTACTCCGGTTTCCTCCCAAAGACGTGCATGTTAGGTTAATTGGTCTCTCTAAAAGTGGCCCTTAGAGTGTGTGTGCGTGTGTGTCGTACAATAGATAGATAACTCTATCGCAAACAAATTTCTAAATTCCGAAGGAGATATCTGAGGGAAATGAGGATATTTTGACATTTGGATGCGCAGTTTTCTAACGGTTGTTTCATCAGAAATTGATGATTGATTTTTGATTTTGCGTTCTGTTTTTGTGTTTGTGTGGAGTGTTTATACTGTAATCATACAGCAGCTATAGAAAATCTCTCGCTTTCTCTCTTCTCTCTTTTTCTTCATGAGAAATCATCTCAAAGGAATCTGGTCACGCTCTCGTTATTAGTGACCACTCAAGGACCGCAGTCTTTGCCAAAATAACAGTCTGTGACTAAAAACTGTAGGTGTGTGAGCGTGTGAGAGAGACATGGGTCGTTTCAGAGTCTTCTGGTGTATGACCAGCCTCTAGGTGTGTTTAATGGACTGGTTCCCTCTTCAGGATGTGTTACCACCACGCACCCACATGTTTCTTTCTGTTCCCATTAATGCTTCGTGTTACACGTGTTTAAAATTGAAAACTTGAGCTCCGTTTGTGCAGCATTTTCTGATCATTTTTCATCACATTATGGAGAATAAAAAAACAAAAAACAAAAAAAGCATTACATTCGGATGCGTGGTGAGAGCACGTCCTATAGAGGGCGCCAGACTATGAATCACACATGGGGCCATTTAGGGAAACCAAACTACCTGATCTGCTGGCATGTTTTTTGGGGTTAATACTGGTTAAGGTCCCAGTGACTCTGGAAATGTGCAGAACTGACCTGATTCCCAGTCCAGTGGAGTTTGCATGTTCTTCCCAGTGCCTGCGCTACAGTTTAGACTGCATTTCTGGACATACAGAACGCCCAGATCTCATTAGCACGTCATTTTATAGTTGCACTTTCCAGAGTTAGCGTGGATGCTTATGAATCCTGAGCTAAGAACGAAGCCGCTATTCCGGCAAACGACCCCAGAACAAAAGCACGGCTAAATTATGCCGAATATGCCCAGATGAACATCAGCGAATACAATTTAAGGCGTAATAGTCTGGCTAATCCAACGACGCTTTACTGTTAACTCAGCTCATTGCTAACTTAAATGATGTCGTTCCAATTAAGTTTGCTATGCTAGTCCAGTAGCTCTGAGTGGACGTGGCAAACATTTAGAAGTGCATAACAAATAGCCCGGAGGTGGCCCGAGACAATTACATTTACGGCATTTAGCAGATGCCCTTATCCAGAGCGATTTACAAATTCTACAGTCTTACAATTCAAGCAATTGTGGGGTAAGGGCCTTGCTTAAGGACCCAACTGTGGCAGCTTGGCAGAGGTGGGATTTGAACCTAGGGCCATCAGGTCCAGAGTCCAGTGCCTTAACTGCTAGGCTACCACAGTCCCAAAGTTTTTGTATTACATAGAGTGCAGAGCAAAGTAGTGAACAGGAACACAGAAGTTGGGCTCGTCCGGCATTTGAACCCGGGACCTCTCACACCCGAAGCGAGAATCACACCCCTAGACCAACGAGACATATCTAAACAAAAACAAAGCCAAAAGTAGAGATTGGCTTTTGTTTTTGTTTTGTTTTTATTATTTTTTACTGTCCTGGGCACAATCACAGGGACTCTGGAGCCTGTCCCTGGCTGGGCTACAGGACAGCAACAATATTATTCCCTGAAGAGGGCACTGGTCCATTCTAGGGGTTGGCAGAGGTTGCCCAGTCGTAATCCTGTGTATTTAATATCACTTACATTTTAAAATTAATTATTTAAATAATTGCCGAGTCAAACTAGAGTTTAGCCACTGATATCAAAAACGAGTGTGACCCTATAATGTATATACACTGCTCACAAAAATTAGCGGATATTACATTATTATGGGATGTTTCATTTTGAAGTATCCACCCAAGTTAGTAAAGACCTACTGATACCGTTTTTCTAAAGATCAACTAAAATATAGTATACATTTTGGTCATGTTTTACTGAGGAACAACACAGTGCTCACAAAAATCAGAGGATGCTTTTTTAAAACGAACAGTACATGTGAAAATCTGTCTGAATAATAGCCAGTTAAACTCAGAATGGTCCAAACACTGCCCCACTGAGACGACGTTTCAGAAGCAAGAAAGAAATCGTAATAGTTTTCAAATACCGCCATCTAACGGGGATTCTACGCCATTACGGCTTTATTTACTGCTGTGTGACGTTATGTGCATTCGGGACGCGATGGTTTTGGTCCTGATAGCCGGCTGGTCCGAATAAACGAACATGCCCTATGTTACAAGACGGGACATGCTATGTAACATTAAATGTTTATTAAACCTTTATTGTATGATTTGTTATTGTACACTGTCTTTGGTCCGATTAAGCAAATAACATTACACGTATATTATAGGATTTGGTCCGAATAAGCGGCTTGTCCCATCAACCAGTGGTCCTATTAACCGGAATCAACTGTATATTCCGCTTGGATTTACGGCTCAGCCATTTGGCTTGAGTGCGAGTTGTTGTGACATCAGAACTGAAAACATGCAGACCAACCAGAACTGCTTGGTTAAACTTTCTGAACATTTCCAGTGTGACCACTTTAAGGGGATAAAAGAGAACGCGTTGCTGCTTTAACCCTTTTCGTGTGACGTCTAAATTTGCTGCCCAGTGTTCCCAATGTACTGGAGACCTTCACCAGCATGAACTGGAACGCTGGATTAAACCATTCATAGGAGAGCTTTGGTAAGCCTCAAGCGCCCGAGTGGTTTTCAAAATTGAACCAACAAAATTCAGGATCTGACCTCAGCCTTCTCAGTTATTTTTGTCTCAAAAAGGGATATTTTTAATTACTATGAAGAGAATCCACAAGAACTTCTGGATAATCTGATCCTGTCCATGTCCCATTACACTTGGGTGACCATACACCCTACTGAACAGTCAACGTGGGGGCACTCTGGTCCAGTTTGACATGCTTCTGTGTCACTTGCTGCTCAATCACAACGCTTGCATAGCCAAAAACTTTTAGCTTTTCTGATCTTTAGGGAAATTAAATTCTCTTTTGAGTGGCTTAACTTTCATTTTGAAAAGTCCCCCTCATTTTTGTGAGCAGTGTTCTTTTCCAAGACCCAAGAAAATGTTAATTAGCGTCTCAAATTGGTTTAATTGGCATCTGCAAACTTCTCAATTTCTACTTAAGCACTTCAGACCAAACCCAATGGATGTTTGTACATTTTTATTGCCACATCAACGCAAGAGACGGCCTGCTCATTTAGAGCTGGTGTACTTTGTGACCGCTTTGGTGCCCTCGGACACGGCGTGCTTGGCCAGCTCCCCTGGGAGCAGCAGACGCACTGCTGTTTGAACCTCGCGGCTGGTGATGGTCGACCTCTTGTTGTACTGGGTCAGCCTGGACGCCTCGGTGGCGATGCGCTCGAACACGTCATTCACAAACGAGTTCATGATGCTCATGGCTCTGCTCGAGATGCCTGTATCAGGGTGGACCTGGAAAGTTATTTCAGTGTTTGTTAGTTAACGGTGACAGGGAAAACAATGTTAAATGGATCATTGGTAGGTCGTAACAGTTCCACACATTTCCCCTGGAAGAGAAGCACCATTTTACCCTCTTGAAATGGCTTTAGATGATCAAATGCCATTTTTATAGAGCCTGTCGCTACAACCCGGCTATACTTACATAAAATAGATTAACTATATGATCTGGTTTTGTAGTTACAAACAAGATTATGATGGACAAACAACTTTATTTTTTGAATCTCCTCCGGTTAGCTTAACTCGCTTTAACGCCTGCATGCTACGTTATTGTGCCTTTATTCGACCACTTTGGCAGGTTTTGGGAAACATTTAGACAATTTTGCTTGTTGATCTTTAAAAAAAATGAGAAAATCTGACATTAGTCGTGTAGTTTTATATGAGCTTCATTACCGCTAATTTACCCATTAGCCGAATCGCTAATAATCAAGGTTGCCAAGGTGGGACGAAACCCTCCCAGTGTTTAACGTATTTAATCTTATTTAAATCTTCTCAATCTGGCATTGTACAATGCTGTACGTAATTCATGTGCACCTGAGATTATTGTAGGACAGGTGTGACCTTCATGACAGCGTTTGAATGCAAAGACTACAACAGGGAATCCGGGGGGCGTTTGAAGGTAGCACTCAGGTAAACAGACTCACCTGTTTGAGCACTTTATAAATGTACACCGCGTAGGTTTCTCTGCGTTTGCCCTTCCGTTTGGAGGATTTTTTCTCCCCAGGGGCTTTCCCTTTCTTTTTGGTTCCATCGTTTGTCATGGTGGATTCACAAACAGCAGTAAAGTATTAAGTTTAAAGCCTTTAAGCTCAGCTCACTGATGAACTACGATCGTGTTGCTCTTCAGCAGGATTCAGCTGCTCTCCGTGGCCAATTTATGACGTCGGTGCGGTTGGCGACGACTAATTGGAAGTGCACCAATTACAGCGATTGGACTGGCTTTATTGGCGCGTGTAAATAAAATGTTGAATCCTTCATTACCTCTGTTGACCGCTGAGTGGCGTCCCTGCGTCAATATTCGCTTTTAGTTCTGCGTTTGTCAGAGAAAGGACTGAAAGGAGCCGGTTCGGATCCTCACTGTGATTCAGACTTAAGGTATTGGATTGTGGACCAGAACGTGGTTAAAATAACTTCAAATCACACAACGTTTAAAGTTTTAATGAGTCTGACAAGGTGATCGTTCAAGTTCTAGAAGGTTTCCCTTACTGGACCAAAAAAAAGCAAATCCCTGGACCAACGTACTGGAAAAAAAAACAGACCAGCATGATGCTGGACTTGGTGGTGACCAGCGTTTGTTGTGTTTTGAACATGTTTTTGCTGGGGATGCCGACCAGTACATGCTGGTCTTTGCTGGTTCTTGGATGGTTGTGACCAGTGCATACTGGTCTGTACGGGGGGTTCTGGTGACCTGTCCATGCTGGTCTTAGCTTTAATTTAAATGGTGATGACCAGTACATGCTGATCTTTATTGCAATTTGGGATGGTGGTGACCAGCACATACTGGTCTTTACTGGGGGTGCTGATGACCTGTCCATGCGGATCTTTGCTGGTTCTTGGAGGGTTGTGACCAGCACATACTGGTCATTGCTGGGGGTGCTGGTGACCTGTCCATGCTGGTCCTTGCTGGTTCTTGGAGGGTTGTGACCAGCACATACTGGTCTTTACTGGGGGTGCTGGCGACCTGTCCATGCTGGTCTTTGCTGGTTCTTGAAGGGTTGTGACCAGCACATACTGGTCATTACTGGGGGTTCTGGCGACCTGTCCATGCTGGTCTTTGCTGGTTCTTGAAGGGTTGTGACCAGCACATGCTGATCTTTTCTGCGTATGCTGGTGACCAGTACATGCTGGTTGAACAACAAAACCAGCTAGATCATACTGGGCAACCAGCAAAACCAGCACCACACCAGCTTAAACCAGTATGGATCTGATGCTGGTCAGTGCTTGTTTTTTTAGCAGGGTAATGCTTGGTTTGTGAACTGATTATGAACCTGTTAGCCATAAGCCACTCTGGATGAGGTATTTAAAAAATGTAGTAACCTGAAATAACCTAAAACGAGTCGCTCATCATGTAATGTCCTGTCAGATGAGGCCTGGAGAAGCCACCTGCCCCATTTCACCCCAGTACAAAAGCAGCCATGGACGCTTGGTGCCCCACCTTTACTTGTCGTTGGTGAAGCATGTTAATACGATTTGTTTATTAATATTTTAGTTTATGGCAACGTAACTGTATATGAGAGAAATGTGGGTAGTTCTGAGAAGAACACTTTGTGGAACCTTCTAATGAATAGAGGCAGATCCTCTTTTGGCAGCTAACGATGTTCCTGTGGCTGCTGATTCAACTGGGGAGACTGCAGCCTGAGAAACTGGCAGAAAAGCAGCAAAGTTCTAACATCAGCTGTCAGAAACAATCCTGCAGTGTCGCTGCACCAGCCAGCGTGTTGCACGGTGTTAGTGTTAGCGCGCAATAATATCGCACAACCATAATTACACACAAATGACACATAAGGCCATAGGTTACTCTGTAGGACACGAACCACCACAATAAATCTTTAAACACGGGTCTATATTTGTGGTGATCGCTCTGAAGACCGTAGGATCTGAGAAGGAACATGGAGTTTCAGACAAAGATGGACGCCACTTTACGGTTATAGAACCAACAGGTGGTAAAACCAGAGCGATCAACCTTCAGGATCCAGGACTTGCTTGAGGATTCGCTTGATCTCGTTCATCCAGAACCAGAAGCCTTAACATGGCTTGGACAGTCCACACGTTTGATCCTCCAATACTCCAGAACGTAGAGGGCTCAACCTGGCACTGGTGGACCCTTGAAGGTAGTTAACCCTCCCCAGATTGTGTCTTTTGTCCACTGTAAGTCGCTCTAGACAAAAAAAATCAGCTGAATCTTGACCGTGGGCAGCATTTGGACTTCTCATGGTTCAAGCTTCCATTATTGGACCAAGCAAGCAAATATTTGGTTTATGAACTCAAAAAAACATATTAGCCATAAGCCACTCTGGATGAGGTTGTTTGACAATGTAGTAAGTCTAAATAACCTAAAAAATAGTCGCTCATCATGTAATGTCCCGTCAGAGGAGCCCCATTTCACCCCAATATGCGCGGTGAGCGGTGCAGAACAGAAGCAGCCGGATGCTTGGTGTGGCCATCATCATATAAACGAAGATCCTCGCTCTTCTCGCTCGTGTCCTCCTATCCGATTTGACAAATAAACAGCGAGTCGATCTGAGGAGCCCAAAGCTACGTTCAAAGAGAGAACGACTCCCAGGGACGTTGATTGGCTCTTCATCATCTTGGGCTACACTTTTCGGACCAACCTGGGGGGAAAAGCTCTGCTTTGTAATGACAGTTTGATGGAGAGCATCACGCAATCCTGTAAATCATTAGGCAGCTAAGTGCTGATACACCATGGTGGAGCATGACATTCTCATGATCTACCAACGGGTGGTGGTTTTTAATAAAGGGTAAACACAAATGTTTGCTCGTGTGTATATATACAGTCTCTGGTCTCAGACTCATGGTTCTTCTAATACATCTGAAGATGTTGGTCACTTCGTTTTACTGGCATTTAGGCCAGACTTTTTTTACTGCCTGTTTCGCGGATCCGCCGACGATCATATTTGAAGAATACAAAAAATATATATATATTTTTGGTATTTTTCTGATCCGCCGCAGCATCAATGGTGCCAAAAAAGTTTTTTTTTTAGCTTTTTCCACCCTCCGGTTCATTAAATTTTTTCCAGATTCACTTTAATTTAATTGTAGGTTGAATACATTTTATTTTTAAATAAAAAAATATTTTTAATTCTTCCTCCTTCCTTGTATTGATTCCACATAGTCCTCGAGAAATTGAAAAGTGCTGAAAAATAAAGATTTATTT
>JAVSBV010000001.1:552912-571999 GCA_033117975.1 Parotocinclus spilosoma
GTTGGTAAGTAACAGTAGTTCTTGTTTGTACGTTCTCTATACGTGTAAATTGTACAATAAAGGTTTAATAAACATTTGATATGTTACATAGCACGTCCCGTCTTGTTATATAGGGCATGTTTGTTTAATCGAACCAGCCGGTTATTAGGACCAAAACGATCATGTCTCTATGTGGTCCCATTAACTGGAATCAACTGTATATATATATATATACATACATACAGGGGCTCCTTGTGTCAGGGTTTACTCCAGGTACTCCGGTTTCCTCCCACAGTCCAAAGACATGCGTGTTAGGTTAATTGGTGTCTAAGTGTGTGACTGTGTGTGTGTGTGTGTGTGTGTGTGTGTGCCTACGTGCCCGCATAGGGTTGTTCCTGCCCTTGCACCCAGAGTTGCCGAGTGGGCAGCGGTTGGCCCTCGACCCTGTGTGTATTAAGCTGAACATAATGACTGAATTAATGAATATTTATACAGTCAACACAGTATTAAAAGATCCTGTAACACTAGCAGAAAGGTTATAATTTTATAATTTGAAGTGCTGTGTTGTGCTGTCGTGTGACTGGCTTTAGGACGGGCTGGGATGACCCGAACCTGATGATTGGAGAGCAAGTGCATAAGGCTCACTCTGTCTTCATGGACCCTGAAAATGAGAAAATCATTGAAAGCAACGTTAGTCCCATGCATGTCAATCCCAGTGCTGAGAAAGCCCTTAATGAACACATCAGGAACATGTGGAAGGATTTTACAGTGGACAAATCATCATCGCAGAACCAAAGACATGACCGGCAGACCCGTAAGAAAGCAACTGCCCAAGTTCAACGGCCCCAAAAAACGAGGCGTTCACAAGAAGGTGGCTGGCAGCCTCAAGTGACGGTGCCCAAACCCTTCCTCATGACCCTGCGTGATGCTGAAACCAAGCACAAGGGAACGAGATCTCGCTCTGAGATCGAGCGAGAGAACGAGGAGCTGCGTAAGCAGCTGGAGGAGCTAACAGAGTGCCAGCGCAAATTCCGTGCCAGTCCCGTTCCCGCACACGTGCACCTCCCTCTGTATGAGGAGCTGCGGGAGCGAGACGAGGAGCGCCGGCGCCAGGTACGGGCCGCGGAACAGCAAGGGCTCCGGCCGAGACCCTTCAGCTTTCTGGAGAGAGAGCAAGCCAAGAAGGAGCACAAGGAGGCACTGCTGCAGGAGCGAAAGGAGCAGGAGGAGCACGTGAGGTGCCCGTTCCGTGCCAAGCCTGTCCCTAGTGCAGTGAAGGAAGCCGCGTCGGGCGAAAGGCAAAAAGAAGAGCAGCTCTACCGCGAGATCAAGAAGCAAATGCGGGCAACGGAGATGCTCCTCAGCGCCTCCACGCCACCCAGCATGCTCGCCAAACGGCTCGCCGAACGGCGTCTTCGGAAAGCGGGTCAGGTGGCTGACGACGGCAGCCGCCAGCCTAAGACAAATTCCCAGGTGCCCGATTTTGACGCCAGCTACAGGCGCTTCAAAGAGCAGCTGGAAAGCAAGCGTGAACTTCGGTCAGTCACTGCATGTGAGCCCTTTAGCCTCTCTACAGCTAACACGGCCTCGCGTAAAGGCCGTGAAGAGGTCCAGCCAAGAAGCCCTCGTACTCCGAGATGGCAGTTTGTCGCCTCTACCCCTAAAACGCCGTCATCCTCCGTCTGTTCATCGCTTTCCGGAAGCCTGGAATACCTGCCTTCCAAGATCACAGATGCAGCCAAGAAACGTCAAGAGGCTGTTAGGTAAATTGTCCCAACCTGAGAATGGTGTTTTTAGGACCGCGTCTGCCCCCTCCTTGCTTAACCCTTATATCCTTTAGTTTATCGTGTCATCACTGTTAAGAGATGTGGTGGTTGGTGGTAGGACCCAAAGATGCCGGATAGACTAAATCCCACGACATATAATAATAATGGGGAAATTATATAGAAGAACTGAAAGCGGACTAAGAGCGGAGCGTAAGGCTCCTGAACACACAAAAACCAAAAGGATGAAATGGAGCGAACTGATTGCAAAAGGGGGGCCGAAAAGCACCAACGGGGCAAGCGTGCAGAGAGCACGATTTGGGACGTCTCCCAAGTGGCGAGGCACGGAGGTGGTCTGAACGCCAGAGAGCTCAGAAAGACATGCCGGGGCGCGTATAATTCAAACGCGCAACCGGGTGGCTACTCTAGCCTAGGCGTGTCTCATTTCGAGAGGGCAGCCGACTAGAGTGAGGCTCAAAAGAGCGCAGAAGGCGCCGGGAAGCCATGTCGAGCCGCGTATGATTCAAACGTGCAGCCGGCTGGCCACTCTAGCCGGGGCGTGTCTCATTACGAGAGGGCAGCCGACCAGAGTGAGGCTCAAAAGAGCACAAAAGGCGCCGAAGCGCCAGGGGGCAAGCGTGAGTTCGGGGAAGCCAAGCCGGGGCGCGTCCCATTCGGGACGAGCAGCCGGCCGGAGTGACGCTCGCTGGGTTCCAACGACGGAGGAGCATGAGCTCAAGCATGAGCTCAAGCTCAACGAGCACGGGGCGAGAGACCCTCAAAGTGCCCCTAAAAATACTAAATACCTCGGGGGTTCCCCCCGTACGTGCCCATCGGCACTACAAGCCCCTGGACGTTACCACTATACCTAAAGGTGTGCGTAAGGGCGCGAGAGCGCCGGTGGTCGGGCTCTCGTACCGAATGAAGACGACCTGACACTGAACAGCGCTAAAACCCAAACCTAAATAGCAGGAGAAGCAGCTGTTCGGAATCAGGTCGTAATTTGGATACTGGATATAAACCGTCTCACCGATAGCTCTGTAATGGCGACCGGCGAGGACGGCCGGACGCTCCGGGGCGAAAGGTAGGAACCCTAACAGTGACCCAATGATATGATTTGTGTTAAAAAAAAACCTTTGGCTAAACATACCACTGGGCCACTTAAGAGAGCATCTTACTGCCCTCTTACCGGCCCTTCCTGAACTGGTAAACGTCTTAAAGGAAGACCTCTTCAGCTCTTCAGCTCTTCTTTTTGGGCTTCTGGCATCTCCCAGAACCTACAGCGTCATGCCTAGCTACTAATATCATGTTTCTTTTTACTTTACTATTTTACTCATTCCTTGTTTGAAGCTCCTGGAGATGCCGCGGTGGGTTCATCCCTCGGCGGGAGC
The DNA here is from genome assembly GCA_033117975.1 of Parotocinclus spilosoma. NCBI lineage: Eukaryota > Metazoa > Chordata > Actinopteri > Siluriformes > Loricariidae > Parotocinclus > Parotocinclus spilosoma. The sequence goes on from JAVSBV010000001.1 coordinate 556,046, forward strand.
CTGCGTTAGCCCAGCACTCGTTAGCCTTTAGCCTCCTCGATTGGCAGCCACGGCGCGATGGAAGGGAATGGGGAATAGAACATAATTGGATGAAAATCTGGAGGAGAATTCGTGACGAAACGTCTGATACAGACTTGGTACAGAGGGCACTGCTCTTATTTGTTGATCGATTTCCCCATAACATTTCCATCTAACTATGCTTTTGACCTTGTTGCCTCCAAGGATTTTGGTTCCTGGTAAACAATTTTGTGGAACAAAATGCGTTTAAGCGTCCTGCCTTTTCTAGCCAAGCCAAGAATCTCAGGAGGCTCAGACTGTATGTAAATTCATACTTTGTGGGCGGTTACAAGTCTGCAGCGGGCAGTGTTAGAGGACTGCTCCAAGGGTTTTGTCCTCAGATTCGGTCGTCCACAGGGGCTTCCTCCAGGGATTCCAGTTTCTCTCCCAAAAGCATTCCAGTAGGCGTGTTGGGTTTCTGTTTTCTGCACATCCGGACCCATCGTGTGCCCGCTGTTGATAAGAATGCTAACTGGTTTGATGCTTTGATATTTAAAATCGTCATGGACCATCTGGAGCAGCATAAAATCCGTGCTGTATTATTTTAGTAAGAAAAGTAGAGAATGTGAAGAAGTTCATTAATTCACATACCGTGATAAATGGGAACATCCACGGCCCACAAGTGCCTCTCACTGAGATCTCTTAGACGTTAAAAAAGGGCCACCATTAGCATTTTATAGTGCTGGAAAACCAGGTCCAATAAAATGGGCCAGAAGAAACGTTTGTTCCTGTAATTTTCCGACCTCTGAAGCGCTTTGTGATTTAGGGCCGTTTAGAAAAATCGTAATTCTTCCGATTTTGAGAGGGGAAGTGTGTACTGTAAGTGCAGCTCCATTCTAGAACGTGAATTTTATGTACATTGCCCTTTTTTATTCGGCTCCCCAGTTGGCTCCTGCAGAGAAAACGGCGGCCCGGGCTATTATCGGATTGTTATGGTAATTTGACTTCTTCGTAAAGCTCAGGGGTTGTAATGTTGCCGCACTCGGAAGCGTAATGGAAGAGTTAAACGAAGACGCAGAAAACAACGGCCGCTCTTGCGCTATTGGTCACCTTTCGGTAGACCAAGCAGGATCCAATCTATATAACGGTTGTGTTAATCTTCCAAAGGGAACCCCTTGAGAATTGAAACTGCTAACGCTGTATAAAAATATTGATCCGAGTTGGGTTATCCCTCGGTACTAGCACTAATTGAAAGCTGAAGATAATCGATGGTCTTGCAGTTGGAAAACTGGATGGATAGCTGAAGGAAAACTGGTCGGCCTCTTGGAAGATCTCGATCTGTCGCACAGATGCCACTCTGGACATTACGAAAAAGACCTGCTCCCACCACTAGGCCCAATCTTTAAAACTTGCCAAAGCGCTCTTGCAATAAAACTTCCGTTTACAGCCTGTACGAAAAAAGGCGTATATGATGACTCCACTTAGGGCCATCAATAAAAGAGTTTCGTCTTTTAACACCAAAGAAAAGGCACTGCTCGTGTTCCTAGCAATTACAGGACTTCAGATACATATCTGACCCCCTTACCCTCCATCACCGTATGACAGCACTGCTTATAAACTCTCCTGCCAGGAAAACGGTCCGTTAGCTGCCTTCCTTACCTTCCTTACCCTGGAACAAACACTGCTCGACCAAGACCATCCAAATCTGTTTGATATCAGCTTCACCTTAAGCTGGAGGTACACAAGCGGATGATGGAGTTGTTTTTTTCAGATGTTGACTAACCCAGCGTTCAAGGCTCTGGACTGTTTGGAAGGAAAACAAATTGCGGCTCCAACAAGCTGCCGCAAGTCCAAACGTCTTCCTTGCTATCCTACTGCTCACTTTGGTCCCAAAGGGCTCCGCAAAACCTTCGCCTGCCTTAATGATCCTTCCAAATGGAATGACTCGCAAGACGCTTGTGGTTTGGTTCAGATGTCCAATCTCTATAATGGCTCTATTTAGTCAATTAAAGGGAAGCCACGGGAACCAGAAGTCACTAACGTTGGTTTACACGACCGGACTGAGATCTCGAGTTTGATGCGTGTCTGGTGTCTGATGGAAGGGTAGGAGGACGTTCCCCGGGTGAAACGGCTACGTTTTGGGACGGTAACGGGTGACTACCTGTGGATGAACGAGCAGCTTTGTAGACCGCGACTTGCTGCGGTTCTGTTTTGTAAAACATGCAGACGAGACCGAGTGAGAGCCCCCAACGCCCTCCCCCAACATTCTCTCGCTTGCTCTCTCTCTCTCTCTCACACACACACACACACACACACACACACACACGCTGGTAGAGCCAAGCGCTCAGCAGTGGGATGGATTCTGACTACTAAAGAGCCAGAGTGTGAGGGAGGGGGGAAGAGAGAGCAAGCTGGAGATTTGCGAAAGAGAGTGAAAGGATTCAAGCACCGGTGTGTAAATCAGCGCTGGAGGAAATCACTCGCTGGTTGGGCGACACCAGCGTGGCTTTCTGCAGCGTGTTGAGGATTCCGCTGGAACGAGGAGGCGACGGCACTTGGCTACCAAACGCAAGAGGCAGGCGAGGGGAGGTCTGTGACCCTTCGTTTTTTCATCCAAAGAGAGGAGCGGGGCGAAAAACCGAGGCGGGAGGAGCAAGGTGGCAACTGAGAGACGCCAGTGTGTGCCAGCTCTGTAACCTTCCCATTCATAAATCCGGTGGATCTCATTATCTCGGTAATGTCGAGCCAGTTGTTCTGGCTGGCTGAGGCAGGGTCCTGCTCCAGGCTCTCTTCCTCCACGTGAATGTTTCTGTTGCGATTCCATTTTCATCGTTTCTTTCTTTGCACTTTATGATGCCTTATCAACCCTGAATCCGTGGACCTGTGCTTGCTCCCCCTGTCGTGGCGTTTCCTCCCGAATTATACGTTTCGATTAAAAAAACAACAAAAAAAAACCTGACAGGCGTTGGATTATGTGAAGCACAGACCGACTGCAGTCGAGGAGGACGATTGATTCCTCTTGCTGTCGCCAAGTACGCCGTTCAGCAAGTTCTCGTGAGGGAAAGAGCAGCGATGACGGCCATGAAGGGGGATTCGGAGGACAGCATCGAAAGCATCAGGCCTTCAAACCTGCAAGCGTTTGCCAACTCTTCAACGCTCCACGGCATGAGCCACATCTTTGCCTACGGACACATGACGTTCCGTCGCTTCCTGTGGACCCTCTCGTTTCTGGGCTCTCTGGGCCTGCTGATGCTGGTGTGCATGGACAGAATAACGTACTACCTGGAGTTCCCTCACGTTACCAAGCTGGACGAAGTGGCGGCCACGAACCTCACCTTTCCCGCCGTGACGTTCTGCAACCTCAACGAGTTCCGCTTCTCCAAGATCACCAAGAACGATCTGTACCACGTAGGTGAGCTGCTGGCCCTGCTCAATGAGAACTACCAGATCGCAAACCCTCACCTGGCAGAGCCAGAGGTCCTCGCCGCTCTGAAGGAAAAGGCCAACTTTTCCAACTTCAAGCCCAAGCAGTTCAACATGACCGACTTCTACAACCGGACGGGGCACGACATCAGCGACATGCTCCTGCAGTGCACTTTCCGTGGAGACGACTGCTTCCCGGTCAACTTCACCACAGTGAGTCGCTCCGCACGTTTTTTCTTTCCTGGTTGGTTGGGACTCCACAGTTGGCTTTTTCGGAAAGCTGGGCTTCAAGTTCTTTCCTAAAGTGGTTGAGCGCGTCTTAAGGTTTGGACTGTTTTGGGTCATTATCACGCTGCATCTGGTGATGGAGCTTCACAGCCTTTTTCATTTCATTCTTCAGCTCCAAACCATGAGGCTCTTCCACCATGATCATTTTCCCTCTCCAGCTGTAGTGCTTAGAAACATCAGTTGGCCTTTTGCTAACATTTTGGTTCAGTGTCCACTCAGGGTGGACCTGAACTTTGGGTCAGCATTGCCGCTGCCTCTGTCTGGTTTTTGTAAGACGAAACTCCTAGCGTGTAGCAACAGTATTGATGAGCGTCCACAGAATTCATTCAGATCTTCTCCACCTTCATGCGTCTCTAGTTTATAAGGTACGCTCCGCTGAGACGAGGTTAGATCAGGGTAGGAAACTCTGTAGCTTATGGTATCTCCAATTCATGTCACTGGATCAATAATAAAATAAATAAAATAGATTTTAAAATCAGTCCTCAGTGGGAGGTCCTTGGAGGCACATCGTCTCCTAATAACTGAACGATCGAGGGAGTTCCTGCACTCTGGTGGGACTGGGTTCTGTTGATGGAGACCAGTAGAGTGATCCTGAGGTGGAGGAACATCTAAGTGTGTGGTGCTGGAACATCAGCTCAGAGAGAAAAGAGAATATGTAGTTACTTATGGGTTAGGAGCACAGATTCTATTATCAATCACTGATGCCTGTGCAGCATGAAACTCCGGCAGCACTGACTCTCTCTCTCTCACACACACACACACACACACACACACACACACGTCATGGTCAAAAAGTATGTACATGACTTTGTTTATTTTGCACAGGGTGGTAAGAGCAGCTACAGCCATGTTCATCCTGATCTGCCGTTACAACCGCGTGTTCGCCGACCCCGGCGACGACGTCGCCCTGTCCGCCCACCTCTCCCCCGAGACCAGCGCCGTGCCCATGGAGGTCAGGTGGTTCCGAGGCACGGAGTGCATTTACCTGTATAAAAACGGGCAGGTGAGCGTGGGGAGAGAGTACGAGGGCCGAACGAGCATCTTCACCCAGGAGCTGCCCATGGGAAACGTGTCTCTGCTGCTGAAGAACGTGAGGCAGACGGACACGGGGGTCTACTGCTGTCAGGTCCTGACCGGCCAAAACAAGGTGGAGAAGTCCGTGCACTTATACATGTCCGGTACGTACACACCGTCCAGGCTTTAGTGTCCTACCTGATAATATCCGTCTTAAGGAGCAAGTTAGATATAAATTAGAGAAAACTGGATTCATTTTTCAAGGAAGCAATGAGCAAAGGAGTCACTATTAGTCAGCTGGGCTACCGAGCGCTATGTCCAGTTACTCACCATGTGCCCATCAGGTACAGGCTGTCTCATTTCCTGGCTTAATGTACATACGGCCAGACTTTTTTTTAATTTTTTTTATTTCTCGGATCCGCCGCAGCACCAATGGCTGAAATTTAAAAAAAATAATAAAACGTTTTTTGTTTTTTTTTTTAGCTTTTTACGCTGTTCATTAAATTTTTTTTTCCAGATTCACTTTAATTTAATTGTAGATTAAATAAATTTTATTTAAAAATGTATTTTTATTTCTTCCTCCTTCCTTGTACTGATTCCACATCGTCCTCGAGAAATTAAAAAGTGCTAAAAAAATAACGATTTAAAAAAAAAAAAAATTTCCTCCCCCTTCAGTAGATTCTTAAGTAGAAACATCCGAGGAACAAGTAATTAAAGAAGTCTGGCCTTATCGAGGTTTGTAGAACGGAATTCAAATGGAATAACCAGCATGTAGGGGGCGCCCTTCATTTTTCCTTATTCGTGTGTTTTTTTTTTTTTTTTTTTGTAATTTTATTTTATTTTTTTAAATGAAACTTGTGACTAAAGGTGTTTTTTCTTTCTGTCTCCGCAGCTGTTTGATCACATCGTGCACTGCATCGCTGATTTTATGGAGTATATGGGAATAAAGGGGGCGTCGTTACCTCTGGGATTCACCTTCTCCTTCCCCTGCCACCAGACCGCCTTAGACCAGGTCAACACACACACACACACACACACACTAACGACACACAATACAAACCTGCCTAACAAAATCATTAGTGACTCTGCTGAAGCATACAGCTCTATTATACAGTTTGTTATTCTTTAAATCCTGGACCCTCAGAACGTCCCAGGTCCACCTGCAATCCCACGAGGGCAGAACCCGGCACGTTTAACATGTGCTTTCTCTGCCTAATCTTCTCCGACCCCGAACCAATTTGCCACTTGGCTACACGTTCATTGTGCCATTACTTTTCCCACAACAGGGCCAAAAGGGCCAGAGTCCCCGGATGGCATTAGCATTTTTATTATTACCTCTCAATAAGAGCACCAAAGAGGGCCAGGACCTTCGTTTTAGGATGTTATCGGGCACAGAATTTAGCCGTTTTATAAATAACGAGAACATCTACAGCCTTTAATCATTATCATCATCATTATCATCATCATTGTCATTATCCTTGATTGGCTTTTTAGGTGGTGAACTGTTTCTAGTTTTTCCCCCTCCTTTTTATGAAACATGACTTGGGTGATTTCTGCTTCAAAGACACAAACCTGGCAACCTGAGAAAACCAGTAGCATTCCGGACCTGAGGTTAGAATTTGAGGATCAGATTAGGAAAAGTCCACGATGAGGAACGCGACCTGTCCTGAGACTTTTGACGATCGTATTTGAAGAATATTTTTTTTTTTTTTTTTTTTGGTATTTCTCGGATCTGCCTTAGCACCAATGGTTGAAATAAAAATGTAAAAAAATCAAAATAAATATATTTTTTTTTCTTTTTCAGCCCAGCCGGTGGATCCGGTACAGTATTGTCCTGTACATTACATTTTTTTCCAGATTCACTTTAATTTAATTGTAGGTTAAATAAATTGTAGTTTTAAATAAAAAAAATATTTTTGATTTCTTCCACCTTCCTTGTATTGATTCTACATCGCCCTTGAAAAATTTAAAAGTGCAGAAAAATAAAGATTTATTTTTTTATTTTTTTCCTCCCTCCTCAATAGATTCTTAAGTAGAAAAATCAGATGAACAAGCAATAAAAAAAAAGGCTGGCCTTATCCATTTGACAAGGTTTCAGTTTCTGTAAAATGTTTATCTATTGATTGTTATGATTAGTATTTAAATGATTTATTATCAAAATCATACTTATTAAGAACTTATAGTCTTTCATACGTAAACCATCTAATCCGCTCAAGCAGGCCAGCTCCCTTTTTGAGTCGTGCTCGTCTTCCTTATAACCTTAAGGGACATTTTCCTTGCCACTGTTACCCTGGGCTTGCTTTCATTTTGGGACCGGCGTTGTAATTTTAAAGCTAAGAAATGGTAAAGCTGCTTTGAGTCGTTTTTTTTTCGGTGTAAAAACCTGTATTAAAAAAATCGGACTGGAGTCGGAGCGTCATAATTTACTCAGAGTTGCTGGAATTTTACCGCAGTAGCTTTGGATTTGCAAGGCTTTTCTCTGAACGGTTTCTCCGGTGACGTCGGTACCCATTATGCGCGCGCCATTCGTCCTGAACCATCGTGTTTTTAATCGTATGTCCATTCATTAAGCTCTTTCTGTAGCCGCTACGTCTCGGTGGACGATCCCTTTGCTGTAGCTGGCTCCATTTATAATACTTTGACATTTCTTTATTAATATTAGGAAGCATTCGATCGTTTAATGTGCCGGTTCGTCTGACGCCTCCCCAGCCTGACGTTAGTAATTACGATGGTAATTTTCTGATGATTATTCCTGGAAAACTTCAGTGTGTGTATAAGAGAAGCCCCTTAATGACCCTTCAGAAGATCAGTGTGTGGGTGCCTGTTGAAGCTCATTTGAAGGTTTGGTTGCAGTTCCAGGAACTGTAACGAGTGTTAAACCTGAATGGAAGCGTCTAGACGACAGACTAAAGCACGGCTGCCTTTATGAATTTTTTTGTTTTGTTTTGTTTTGTTTTTTCCTCCCTTCACCGTTTCGTCTCTCCCTTCTTGCTTGCAGGGCGTCCTTCTGAAATGGACAAAAGGTTTCAAGGCGAGCGGGTGCGAAGGAGAAGACGTCGCATCGCTCCTCAAGGACGCCATCCATCGAATGGAGGTCCGTACCGAAGCTTCGAAGGAAATGACAATGATCGGAATGTTTAAGGGGGTCAAAGAGCTCCGGTAGAACAAAAGATTTAGGGAACTTTTTTTTTTAAAAAAAAGAAAGCTTTACGCTTTACTTTACTCTAAAACTTGTCCTCTTCAAACGTTTTATACCAGCCATCTGGTCACTGTAGGTCTTTTCTGAAGGCCGGGAGAACATGCCAAATCTGTCAGGAACGATTATTTAACAAGGACGACGTGAGAAGGTTTTGATGGACGGATCCTTGTTCTAGGCAATCAATTTTGAGGTTTAATTAGAGATCGTGGAGAAGAAAGCTGACAGGGCTGTCAGGGTTGGCTTTGTAGGACAGGAGATGGCTCTCGATGCGACGCCGCTCTGTGTGTGAGCGTGAATTTCCTCCTTTAATAAGAAAGACCTAAAAATATCGAGAGATCGAGTGGGCTTTGTTTCGGCGTCAGGGAGAGCTGATTTGCCCCGCTTCTTTCTTTTCTTGTTATTATTGATCCGAGGTTCATCTTCTCATGTCTTCTCTCTCTCTCTCTCTCAGGAGTTTGATCTGGACGTGGTGGCCGTGGTGAACGACACAGTGGGGACCATGATGTCCTGTGCATTCGAGGACCCCCAGTGTGAAGTGGGCCTCATCGTGGGTAAGTATATGCGTGTATGTACGCGGCTGTTTTTGCTCTGCAAAAGCAGAAATGAGCCAAAAAGTAACAACAAAATGCACAGAGCAGTCCAAGTTTGCTCACGTTCGCTATAAAAGGAACAGGAATGACGTTACGGGAGGAGAAAAGGGCCAAAAAGGGAGCTTCGAAGCACGTTTGGGACAGAAATGTGACCTAAAAGCGAAGTAAAAAAGACATCGAAACCACGACGGACTGTTTGACCGACACGGCGTGTTTGGGGTGCAGGTACGGGTACGAACGCGTGCTATATGGAGGAGATGAGGAACGTGGAGCTGGTGGACGGAGACGAGGGTCTGATGTGTGTGAATATGGAATGGGGGGCGTTCGGGGACGACGGGGAGCTCGACGATTTCTGCACCGACTTCGACCGGGCTGTGGACGAGCATTCCACTAATCCGGGCAAACAGAGGTGAGACCAGGGTGCTGGTCAAATAATTTTATTACGGGGATGGATTTACACTGGGACGACCTGAGAATAGCTTTGTGTGTGTGTGTGTGTGTGTGTGTGTGTGTGTGTGTGTGTGTGTGTGTGTGTGTGTGTGTGTGTGTGTGTGTGTGTTACAGGTTTGAGAAGATGATCAGTGGGATGTACCTGGGTGAGATTGTCAGGAACATCTTGCTGGATTTTACAGCTAAAGGCCTGCTGTTCCGTGGAAAACTCTCTGAGAGACTCAAGACCCGCGGAATCTTCGAGACCAAGTTCCTCTCCCAGATCGAGAGGTGTGTGTGTGTGTGTGTGTGTTTGAGAATGAGAGAGAGAGAGAGGGACTGTCTTTATTGCGCTATATTCAATTTACAGTAGTGCTGCTGCCCAGATGTGTCGTTCTGAGAGCAGAAGCGAAAATCTGGAGAAACGGAAACCGAGATGTTGCTCATCAGCTGGAGGGTATAAAAGAGAGGAGATTCTAACTAGAAAAGGAGCGGATCGTTCTAAATAAAAACTAGATTGATGAACGAACGAACATGGAGAGGAAAGGGGAAAAAAACCACGTTCATAGCATAAAAAGAAAAATCTGAAAAAAGGATTTATTGATTCATGGGAATAATAAAGAGCAACGAGTCGAGGGCAGGGAGAGAAAACGCAAGAGAATATAAAAGGGAGCTTTATGCAAACGAGGTTAAAAAAAAAATCTAATCAGCTGAAGAAGCAAACGTGAACGGATGAAAGTACAAAAAGGTGTCATTTGAAATGAAATATAAATAACAGAAATGGAGAAGGAACTAAGGTGTTGATTTAAGAGACAACAGATTCCTAAGCCTTTAAAAGTGTTAGATGAAAGAAGTTGAATGAATAAGACACCACTAAATTAAAGCAAAAGCAGCCAGGAAAGGTCTAAATATGGTCCGGAGGGAAAAAAAAAAAAGGAAAAGGAACGTGTGAAAGAAGGGGGTGAAACGATACAAGGTCGGATGATGTGAATAAAAAATGAGATGGAAAAGCAAAAGACTGATGGGTCGATCGAATAAAGTGAAAGTGTTTACAGAGAAAAGGGCGGATATTCAATGAGGAGTCAAAGATGCGAGAAGGTTTCACAAAAGTGTGATTGAAAGCGGGTTGGGGCAGATGGTTAGCAGAAGAAGGTACCAGGAATAAAGTGGACTGAGCCAGCAGAAGAAAGGGAACGAGGTAAAGAAATATTGAACGAGACGTCTTGACTGAGTTGGAAAAAGAAAAGAAAAATCCACCGTTTAATTTTCAGGAACTAAACAAAGAGTAATGTGGCTCGTACCTAGGGAGCGTTTGTAATTATAAAGAAGTTGGGTGTGTGAGAATGTAAATCGATGACGTTCTGAAAAAGAAAAGCTGCTGCGTTTGTGTATAAGGCAGGGGGACGTCAACAAGCGCCATGCCGTGTTCGGGGAATTACAACAGACCCTGATAATAACACCGGTTTTATTATCTCTGCGGGAAAGAACTAGTTCTAGACTTCAGGAGGACAAAAACGGAGTTCGACCCCGTCCATCATAACGGGGGGACGTCTGGATCGGGTAGGCGAGGACGTCTCCTGTAGCGTATCTTACGCTGAACCCTGCCCGACCCTGAACCCTGCGACGTTCACTAAACGTTCTCAATGATCATAACGTAGGTATTATTGTACGTTTTTTTATTTTTCTTAACTTCCCCACAGCTGAGAGCGGCCGAATCGTTTTGTGACGACAATAAAGGCGTTTTGTTCAGTTTTAAAGAGCTGTTTTGAAGCTCTGCAGGGATTCCGGAGGTGGAAAGTAAAAATAGATGGGTATAATGGATCTAAATACACTACAGATAACAGGCGGACAATGCAGTGGGTGGACAGACGGGTAGGTGACTGGACAGATGGAAGGTCATGAAAGAGATGGGCCCGGGAATGGGCGGTCTATCAGAGAGAAAGAGATAGATGGATGGATGGCAGGGAGAACAGGAGGGTGGTCTGGCTGGTAGAGATACAGGCAGACGGATAGATGGGAGAAGAAAGCATGAGGGACGTGTCGGGTGGACGACCGGACGTGTTTTCAGAGAAATGTCCACATCAGCACCGCTCGCTGTTTGTGGAACAATTATGAGCCGAAGATGGATGATTAAGTGGGGTAAGGATTGGAGAAAAGGCAAATGTTAAGTGTGTGTGTGTGTGTGTGTGTGTGTGTGAGAAATCAGAACGGAGTGTTTTGTCCTGACACGCTAATGTAATCAGGAAACGAATCACAACAAACCTGGCATCGTGGACGAGGGCAACCTACTTAAGGTTTGATTTGTTTTTGTTCATTAAGCAACTAGATTACACCGATACGACTGGGTTTAAAAAAAAAAAAAGCTGCGCTCGCAACCGGAGCGCCAAACGGGTCAGAAATGGGAACCCGAGTCTGCAAACGGCGACGGTGGAAGAATTGACACTCCGTCGGCCCCATTTCCGTTACCGAAACTTTTAAAATTGAAATAACCATGCTTTACCTTTCAACTCTTACGGTGTAAGGTACAGTCTGTTCTCGTAGTGGACGTGCTAAAGGTGGGCGAAACGTCCTGGAGTAAAGACCCGAGCTACTTTAACACGTCCGTTAACCAAGGAGCTGTTCCGGTGCGTCCCGTTTTCCTTTATGCCGCATGGACGGGCGGGTACGTGGCCACCGTTTGCCCTGGGCGATGATGACTGCACCAGGGCAATGTCCTCCTGGAAGCCTCAAACTCCAAACGAGGCTCTCAGAAACTCGAGTCCAAAACGCCGCACGTCCTCCACCGTGCTTAAAACCTCTCCTCTCTTTGCGTCTCTCGCCCCCTCGCTCAGCGACCGCCTGGCCCTGAGGCAGGTACGAGCCATCCTGCAGCACCTGGGCTTGACCAGCAGCACGTGCGACGACAGCATCCTGGTGAAGGAGGTCTGCGCCGTGGTGGCTCGCCGAGCGGCCCAGCTGTGCGGCGCCGCCCTCGCCGCCGTGGTGGATAAGATCAGGCAGAACCGCAACCTGAACTCGCTCAGCGTCACCGTGGGAGTGGACGGGACGCTCTACAAGCTCCACCCGCAGTAAGTGACGAGAGCGGGTCGCGGGTCGCCTGATGAGCGACGAGTCGAGGTCACCCTGACGTCCCCTTTTTTTTTTTTTTTTTTCCCTCCTCCTAGCTTCTCCTGCATCCTGAAGGAAACCCTGCGAGATCTGGCGCCCCAGTGTGACGTCACCCTGCTCCAGTCTGAAGACGGCAGCGGGAAAGGCGCCGCCCTCATCACCGCCGTGGCCTGCCGGATCAAGGACGGCGCCAAAAAGTAGCGGTTTGGGAGGGAAAGTGGACCGAGGTGAATCGCGGTGATCGGTCCGTTCTATTCGCTTCCTGTTGATTTCCTTTCTTCGGTGGGGCTACGTTTCGAGAGTCTAAAAGGGATTTGATTTGAACTCGGATTGTCCGTGCTGGACGAGTTATTTCTACTGTTACTGTGATGTTAGGATGCAGTCGGCGGGCAGGAAGCCGTGTTTACGCTCTGTAAGGGCCCCACTCTGTCCTTTTATGGAAAAAAAGATCAAAACAATATTTATTATAGCTTAATTATCACGTTTATTTGGGAAGGGAACAAAAACGAAAAATACAAATGAATCGTAAGCATCATGCCTTAATTCTGATCTTACATAATACCATATTTATTAATATTCAAAATCATTCGAAATAAAATAAGTCACTATAAGAGTCTGCATGTCCTCCCCGTGTCGGCGTGGGTTTACTTTGGATACTCGGGGTTCCTCCCACAGTCCAAAGACATGCGTGTTAGCTTAATTGGCGTCTCTAAAGTGGCCCTTAGTGTGCGACTGTGTGTGTGTGTGTGTGTGTGTGTGTGTGTGTGCGCGCGCATTATGATGGATTGGCATCCCCTCTAGGGTTGTTCCTGCCCTTGCTCCCAGGGTTGCCGGGTGGGCACCGGCTGGCCCGCGACCCCGTGTGGCTTAAGCAAAATATTTAAATTCAATTTTGAAAAAAATCAGTTCGCTCCTCCTGTTTGACTTTAAAAGGGAGCCAGACGGAGCTTTTGTGGTGCAGTGACAAGGTCAGAGGGTGCAAAAAATCATATAGGATTTGATTGTTTTACCTGAGTTAAAAAAAAAAAGTGTGAACTCTACTTCTAAAATGAAAGAGTTCATTCGTTATGAGAGGATACTGAGGGGTGAATGTTGGTTTTTTTTTAAGGACTTGCTGTTGATCTGAATGTTGTTGTTTGTTTTTTTTTTTTACTGGAAATCAGAATAAACTGTGCACTTTGTCCCTGTATGAAATCAACGGAGAGTTCAGCCTGATTGTTGCAGGAGTGTTTCGTGTCAGGGGTCACGTCACGCTGGTTTGTATCCCACATCGGGCGAGTTGTCTGTCTCTCGCCTTTTTTTTTTAGTCTCTCCAGGTCTCCAGGTGACTCAACAAAACAAAACCAAATCAGCCGCCTTTGTTTCGAATCACGTTCAATTTCAAAGGCCGAAAGTAATCCGTAGACCCAAACGTGAGCAAAACCGACGATACAATCCACGGGAGAGGGAAAGAGAGACTAATCACGATCCGTCAGACGAAGGTTTAAAAACAATCCGGTCTCTACAGGTTGGTGACTTTTATTAAACATTTATAATCCCATTAAATATTAAGCCAATACCATATCTATGTTGATACGTTTTAAGCTAGCCAAGCAGATGCGGAATGAAATCAAATGTGACGCGTTGCGTGTTTAATGTTTGTATGAAGTGTACAAAACGTGAAGGGCGATTTAATTAATCCGCTCTACATCAAAGTCGAAACGGCGCTCACAAATCTTCAATTAAAAAAAATCTCATTACAGCAATACCAAATCCCACACCAGGCCCCCCCCATGAACATCGGGTCAGGTCCCATCCTGGAGGGTGCCAGCCCATCACAGGGCTTACTCACTCGCGCTGGGACATTTTAGAGATGCCAATTAGCTATTTTTGAGGCATTTTCAGATTTTAGCTCATATTGGGAAGACGTTATGCCAGTATTATAAAATACATAGCCTATAAGATGGGCCATTTCTACGTTATTTTGTTCACGTTCTTAGCAAACGTTATGCCGTCATTATAAGGCTTTATGAACGCCATGTCGCTTAATAAGACTGGTATGTAAAATTAATATCCTCTATTATGTTATGTTATGCTGTCATAACGTGACATTATGTTATTTACGAGACGTTATGTCACTTTTCTGAGGTGGCATGTCGCCATTACGAGGCGTTAGGTTATTTTGAGATGTTTTGCCTCTTGTGTTATTAGCCTTGGCCTATGTAATTAACTGTTTAAATGACATTTTTAAGCCATTATTACGGGATTTCATGTTGTTTAAAGGGATATATCATGTACAATGCATATTACAAACATGTAGGAGTATTATATTAGGAGAATATATTTTTAAATTCTCCGTTAAAGGGAACAGACTGGTTGCCAGGTGCACTGTTTTTATGCAGGTTGGACATCGTTTTAATGTGTTTGCCACCATTTTAGTTTTGTGTTTAGTTGCATACCGTGTGTGTGTTTTTAAAAGTATTTCGTTTTTGGGGTGGTGGACGGTATCGGGGACCTTGCGTTCGACACACCTGTCGCATTTGCGTTTGTAATGACCGCGTTTCTGAAGCGAGAAAAGTTCAAGTTTTATTTATTTCTATAGCGCCTTTTACAGCGTAGCATTGTCTCAAAGCAGCTTCACAATATGACACTGTCCTAAAAGGCCAATCCCAAGTTGAGCAAGCCTAGGGCGACAGTGGCAAGGAAAAACTCCCTAAAAATAGTAGGAAGAAACCTTGGGAGGAACCAAGACCCGTCCTCCATGGGTGGCCTAGATGCTAACTAAATAAACACCAAAAGTATATTAAATTACAGCAAAACCAGGTCAATAAATAAATACCAAATTAATAGTAAAAGTTAAATTAGTAATAGAAAAATTGGAAAATAAACTAAACTATAAAACAAAATAGATTATAAAGTGAGTCCTTAGTGGGAGGTCCTTGGCGGCACATCGTCTCCTAATGTCCAGCTGATGGAGGGAGTTCCTGCCTCCGGTGTTGAAGAATTTAAATTCCTCTCAAATGTCTTTTGATAAATTCCTGCCCGAAATGCACGTTAGTCTCGATCCCACACCACCAGTCCCACCCCGTCGTAAAACCCAAACTTTGGGACGTGTCTCCCCCCCCCCCCTTCTAGGCTGGACCGTGAGGGATTAATTAAACACGTCGGGGTGATCTTCCTTTATTGGTTAAAAGCCTGCTGCGTTTTCTGAAGCTTCAGCGACGCCTCTGAGCCTTCAGACCGAGAGCAGAAGAAGAAAAGCCATTATATAAAATGTTTGTTGCACAGATGTGTATTTTGTGTGTGTGTGTGTGTGTGTGTGTGTGTGTGTGTGTGTGTGTGTGTGTGTGTGCGCGTGTTTCAGAACAAACAGATGCAGGAGGACAGAGCATGCGTGGCAGTAATTTGGTTCCTCCTTTCTCTGGGTGGATTAGCTGCTGCTCTGTGCCTCTGCCAGTCTTGTTTTCTGGGCTCGAGCTGCACCTTGAAATGTATGAAACGTTTGCCAAGCACATCTCTGAGGCTGTAATTAAATTGAGTTCACCTTCAGAAACACACGAGGAAGAAGGAAGAGAGAAGAAACAGGAGCTTCCAAACACAGTCTTTCTTCAAACTGAGTTAAAAAACAAAACAACTTTAATTAAAGAACACAGGAAAACACATCAGTGCTAAAGAGTTGGGTTTTAAGGTTCAACAAAAGCAAGAGCAGAGTTTTGTTTATTATTATTAATAATAGTAATAATAGGAATAAATCAAACAGTATAGTATCACATGTTTGTCTCGATACTCTTGTCCACGTTTTTCTGTCCCCATACTCTTGTCCACGTTTTTATGTCCCCATACTCCTGTCCACGTTTTTCTGTCCCCATACTCTTGTCCTCTTTTTTCTGTCACGATACTCTGGTCCAAGTTTTTGTGTTCCGATAC
>JAVSBV010000001.1:635841-652214 GCA_033117975.1 Parotocinclus spilosoma
GTGGGATACGCATATCCCACAACGTATAATAAAAATGGGGAAATAATAAAGAACAGCTGAAAAGGGATGAAGGGCGGAGCGTAAGGCTCCTAACACAATAAAACCAAAAGGATAAAGGGGCACGCCACAGTATTGCATCCCGAGTGGGAACTACGCGCGAACTGGTCACGAGAGGGCGCCAAAGTGCCAATTGGGGCAGGCGTGCAGAGAGCACGGTTTGGGACATCTCCCGAATGGCGAGGCACGGAGGTAGTCCAAATGCCAGGGAACGAGCGTAAGCTCCAGTGTGCATGCAATCAAGGAAAGCCATGCCGGGACACGTCTTATAGAGTGCGTGCTGCCCAGATGGCCACTCTGTCGGGGCGTGTCTCATTACGACAAAGGCTGCCGGGTAGAGTGAGACTCAAGAGAGCGCAAAAGTTCCGGAGCGCCGGGACGCCATGCTGGGACGCGTATGCGTCTCATTTGGAGAGGGCAGCCAACTACAGTTAAGCTCAAAAGAGTGAAGAGGACGCCGAAGGGCCAGAAAGCGAGCGTGAGCTCGGACGCACAAGTAGTGCAGGGGGGGGGGGAATCGGAGAAGTGGCCAAAGCGCCAAAAGGCAAACATATCAGCTCAAGGCGCGCTTGTAGCTCGAATATGACTAACACACAAATGGCGCCGAAGCGCCAGAACACGAAAATAAACTCACAAGGAGCCAGAACACGAATAGATCGCGAGCTCAAAAGCAAAGAAGCCAGACCGGGGCGCGTCCTATTCAGGACGAACACCCGGCTGGAGTGAGGCTAGGTAGGCGCCGACGACGGAAGAGCACAAGCTCAGAGCGTGCGAGGAGCGCACAAGTACGGTACAGGAAAACCCTCAAAGTGCCACCAATAAACTAAATACCCCAGGGGTTACCCACCCATACACGTCCATCGGCCCTTAAAAAGCCCTCGGACGTTACCACTATTTCTCGGGAACGCGGAAGGACTCGAGGACGCCGATGGTCGGACGCGCAAACCGAATGATGGGAGATGGAATCCCGTTGGAATAATGATGACCTGGCCCCGAACAGCGCTAAAACCACACCTTTATAGGACATTAAGCAGCTGTTTGGGATCAGGACATAATTACGATAAATGAATATAAGCTGCCTCACCGATGGCTCTGGAATGGCAACCGAGTGCTCCGGGGGAAGGTAGGAACCCTAACACTCAGTTTCTGTAATCAAAAATGTAAACATTTATGATTTATATTTGTAATTATTAGATAGAAAATCTTTAAAAGCTTTAAAGATGTATACTCAAAACAAACACGGAATATAAATTAAAATATTACAAAATATTTAATGTTAAGCCATACATAAGTATTAATGTTTTTCTAATGATGCAAGAAGCCTTTTTTTATTTTGTTTAATGTTTAAGCTTAGTTTAAGCTTAATTTAAGTCCTAAACATATTTTCCTACTGTGAATATATATAATCAATGACAAACATGGAATATAAATAACAAAACATTTTAATAAAATTTTTAAAGTAAATCATAAATAAAGAAATATTCATATTTTTTTAATGATGCAAACCAAGATATTTTTGGTATAGATTCCATATAAAAAAATAAACAAAGCTGTGATATAATAAGACAAAATGTTTTTCACCTTACAGGCAGGCTTTTTGAGAGTCGCATTTGAATTCTTGAACATTTCCAAGAAAAGTGGTGCTAAGAACTCATGTTAAGAGATAAAAAGTTATATGTATACAAACTTAATGCTTATATTTATTACTAAAGAATGACGGTACCTTTTTACCCTTTCTTTTCCTTGTTCGATTTGCAATTGGTCTTCAGATAAGATCTCTTTTTCGATATAAACTTTGACCATTTTATTTACTCACACATCTTAATTTTGTGTTCCAGTTATCACCACCATCCGGCTCCACAATCGACTCGCTTTATCTCATCGTTTCGCTTTTTTCTGGTCTATGCCGCACTTCAGTTCTCTGACTTTCCCATAGAGTGGATGATATTCAATAAGAGACGATGCTAATGTTTAATTTCATGCTCCAGAACTTCTAAAATGTCCCTCCAGCTGAAAGGACGGAGAGCAGAGCAGACCCCCCGCCCGGCACGGCTCAGCCATGTTTCATTAATTTGGAACCATTTTCGGCGAGAAGGTGATGGCCGGGTCTGTCTGATTTACTAGACGTCTCTCTGAAGATCGTTTCCACTCTGTTATTTTATAATTACGCCATAATAGAGCCGCTTGTTCTGAGCGTGTGTTTTAGGCCGCAGAGTCTGTGACGTGACGGGAACACGCCAGCTTACTGAGGAACGCTGGAGGCTCGTTACTTAAGAGGAAAATAATAGCTGTTCCTCAACAATTTGGGATATGGATTTTAGATTTTATTTTATAATGGAGCATTGTGTCAGGGCAGCTTTATAAACATCCAAATCCACAGCTCTAACTGAGCAAATCAAATATATATAATAAGAAATTTGAAACGAGCATAACTAGTAAAATACACTTGATTATGTAGGCTTGATCTGCCTCTAGTGGTTAAAGCGTGCATTGCATGAAAATTTTTCTACGTCTTGCCCTTCTTACCCTCTTTAAGGGCGATAAAGAGTAAGGCGACCATTTTGTTTTGTTTATTTTCAGAACCTGATCCTGTAAAAGAGTTTGAAATTGACTTTAACTCGACCCTAGGGGGAGTCCGCAAGGAGGACAAGACTCACACAGTTTATTTTTGTTTAAATATAAACTCGGGTTGAATGTGTCGAGCTCCAGCAACTCCCACGCACCGTTTAGAAAATATTTTCCACACGGTTCAAGTTCCTCTTCTGCAGAGTTATTAAAGCAGTAACAATAAACCATGAGGAATATACACCTAATACATCAGTTACATCCTGATTGGAGAAGTAAACAGATAAAGATCAAAAAGTGACACAAAAATAACTCTGAGTTTGATCAACAGAAACGAGGATAAAGATAAAGCAGAAGTCTTTCTTCTGGTACAAGTTTCAGTCCTTAAACTAAGATGTTCCATTACCAGGTTCCAGTCCCACAATAAGATGTTGGGGTACCAGTTCCAGTCCTCATACTAAGATGTTCCAGTACCAGTTCCAGTCGCACAATAAGATGTTCTGGTACCAGTTCCAATCCTCATACTAAGATGTTCCATTACCAGGTTCCAGTCCCACAACAAGATGTTCTGGTACCAGTTCCATTCCTCATGGTAAGATGTTCCATTACCAGGTTCCAGTCCCACAATAAGATGTTCTGGTACCAGTTCCATTCCTCATGCTAAGATGTTCCATTACCAGTTCCAGTCGCACAATAAGATGCTCTGGTACCAGTTCCAATCCTCATACTAAGATGTTCCATTACCAGGTTCCAGTTCCACAATAAGATGTTCTGGTACCAGTTCCAGTCCTCATACTGAGATGTTCCAGTACCAGATCCAGTCGCACAATAAGATGTTCTGGTACCAGTTCCAGTACTCATACTAAGATGTTCCAGTACCAGTTCCAGTCACACAATAAGATGTTCTGGTACCAGTTCCAGTCGCACAATAGGATGTTCTGGTACCAGTTCCAGTCCTCATACTAAGATGTTCCATTACCAGTTCCAGTCGCACAATAAGATGTTCTGGTACCAGTTTCAGTCCTCACACTAAAATGGTCCAGTACCAGTTGCAGTCCTCACATTTTTAGATATTCCATTACCAGTTCCATTCCCACAATAAGATGTTCTGGTACCAGTACCAGTTCTCACACTAAAATGCTCCAGTACAAGTACTAGTCCTCATACTAAGATCCAGTCCTTGTATAGAGTACTATGGGTTAGAAGGTCAGTACAATAACAGTTAATTTATAACCAATCTGATTTGAATTGCGTTTGAGTTGTTACATTGAGGATCGAGGAAGTTTGTAGATGAAAAGGTTTTATATGAAAATGTCTGTACATCTCTAATTATAGGACAAGATTGAAGACGAAAGATCAGTAGCTCCAGTACTTACATCCAAAAGGTTCCAGGTTACCAAAAGCTATTTTTTGGAGTTATTTCTTCAAAGAGTCTGAGAATTGTTTAAGCTTTGTGAATCGATTCGACTGATTGCAGTCAAGGTTCTGGTGACCACGTCTTTATATTTTATAAACTAGCCCGAAGGTTTAGCTTAATGTTCTTAACACTTAAGTAAACTAAAGCTGCCATAACAACTTTCAGGAACTCTCCAAATCTGAAACATTTCCTCAAATACTCCTCTTGGGTCTAAAGAACTTCTTTGATGCTGTTGTAGAGCAAAATTCCCATCTGATGCACCCTGTTGATCGATGGACCTGATCAAATAGATTTTATTCATGTTTGTTTATTTAAAAAGCTTTAGTCTGCACCTGCAGTGTTTATAGAGAACGTACGTACAGTTGGGACCTGAAGTTTGAGAGATTTTGAGTAAAAGCCTTTTTAAAATTATTTTTGATTATAAATAGATTTATAAATAGTTAAATCTTCGATAAAAGATCAAGCCCTTCTAAGTCAGATTTATTTTTAGATGTCTTTTCATAACAGAGCATTGTCTTAGAGCAGAGTTATAAACATCCAGAGCTACAGCTTTAACTGAGCAAGCCTAGGGTGGCAGTGGAAAGGAAAATGCCTCAATCTGATCCATCCATCACTCTCTCAGATTTTAAATAATTACTGAATGGAATTCTTTTCGTTGATTTGTATGATTAAAAGTGTTGTTAACAGGACTAGCGTTAGCCCCGCCCATTTCTCACTCCAGGACCTCGCAGGCTGGTGGGAGCATTAGTGTGGCAGCAGGTCGCAGTGTGAACATCTGATTATGATCCAGCCTGGCGATTAACGATGCCAGCGTGACGCTCGTCCTTTTGAGACTTAAGGTCATGCCAGAGTGCACCATGGGAAACCTCATCAAAATGCACACTCACCCTATCACCTTCATTTCAGATGACCCTCTGCCCGGCGGTGCAGGTGAGAAACCCCCTCTGAGGAAACGATGCCAGTCTGCTCATGTGAGAATTATTCATTTGCGCCTTTATATTAGAAAAAGAGCTGAAACTCTGGATTTTAGTCAGAAATCGATTTGAATGTCAATTTAAGTTTCAGCTTTGGCACCTGGAGGCTTATCTTAACCAAATAAAGATGGAACACTGTGCACATAAAGAAGTGCACATGGTCAGCAACAATACTAAGGTAGGCTGTGGGGTTCAAATGAAGCTCACTTGGAATTAAGGTGCCCAAAGTGTGCCAAGAAATGGTGCCCCACACCATTACAGCACCACAGCAGCCTAAACGGTTAGTACAGGGTTAGCTGCTGGATGGACCCATCAATTTTTTCATGTTGTTTACATCAAATTCTGACCCTCTTCAGTAGAAACTGAGACTCGTCAGATTTAATCAACATTATTCCAATTTTCGGTTTTCCAATTTTGGTGTGCCTGTAACGTGATATATTCTTTATTCTTTATATAATCTTCTTCCAAACATTTTTGTGATTAATAAATCCTGTTTACCTGTTTAGGGTACAGAGCTGTTTAAACCCTGTTCTGTAGATAATCACACTGTGTGCTGAGCTTTGTGTTTAGGAGTTGACTAGTTATTGTTTATAATAGATTTAAGTTTAAAGATTATAAATAATTCCTATAGTCACTGAGGTGATATTTAGATTCAAATTATAACTGACAAAATTCAAACTGTAACTGGTATCGATGATGTCATCACCATAGAGCACTCAGTGTGTGAGAGAATCAGTGACCTTTTATTACATTTACTGATACATAAACAAGTATAGCCAAAAGTATTGGGACACAAACTGACATAATGAGCAGCTGACGTTTTTTATGCATAATCAATCCATTCTTTGTCTCTGCTGAACATTGAGTAGTAATTAACGTCGTTCCTCTGATCTGTTGATTAAACAGAACTTCTAAAAGAAGAACAATTTTTTTTTATCTCCTAATGAGTCAAAAAAGCAGCAGCTGTACCACGCTGGATTGATTGCTGCTCCAGACCTGTGTGGTTGGAAAGAACACACGCAAACACCACACACACACACACACACACACACACACACACACACACACACAAGCACACACACACACACAAACATACTTTCATCATGTTTCGTCATGGGCCAAAGCCAAAATGAGCCTGAGGTTTAGAATTATACGTTCTCATGTTCTCGTTTGACATCGTCTGTCGCTGCCTAACATCAACTCTAATATCAGAGATCTGCTTCAGAATCAGGATTCTGAAACCTTCTGGACCCTTCAGGTCTGGTACAAGAACGTGTGATGTTCATGTCACTCTCATTCAGAAGAATACCGACATATTTACTTACATGTTTATTTTTATTATGGTTTAGGATAAATGTCCATTTTAATTTTTTAAAACCTTATTGTAATAATGTTGTTGGGTTTTTTTTTTTCAAATTTTGAATTTGATCATTCACTCATTTTTGTAGCTGATATTTCTTTTTATTTAAAAAAAAAACCTTCAGTAAAAGAGATCTGCACATGGTTTTCATTTATGCTTCTTTATTTGTTCTTAATTTTTTTTCTTTATTCCACTCTGGGGAGGAAGCTGGAACTCTTGCTCAGCTGATTTACTGAAAGGCGGAAGCCGCTTTTCCAGCTAGGGCGATTTTCCAAAAACAACGCTATAGAGGGCGTAGCTATGGCTCCCAAGCCTGCCTACCCATTTGGTTCCCATTTACTGCGGCTTGTGGTGAAAATGCATACGATTCAGTCCTTCACCCTAACACACCCTGTGACCTCCAGCCACAGCCCCCTATACCTACCCTGTACAGAAATAAATAACCAAAGAAGGAAAACTAAGGATAGCAAAAAAGTACAGTAAAAAGGTAGAAATTAGGTAACAGAAAAAATCGGTAAAAACGAAAATCAATAAAATGCTTGAGGAGAAATTAAAAAAAAGAAAGACAAGGGAACGAAAAAGTGAAGTAAAAAAAGAACAGGAATTGGGAAGCATTACGAAACAATGCGTTTAGGTGATACAACATGACGCCTCCCGAAGCCCAAGAATGCCTGCTTTTTGTTCCTTTTTGGGCTCTTTATGCTCTAGCTGCAGTGTACAAATCCCATGCATTGCTAACATATGACAGACAAACTCTGCTGGATATTACACAAAATCACAAAATTACTACAAAATTACTTTTGATTTACTGGCACTATTTCACGGGAGTAACTGCATATTGTTTGCTTCCATCGACACCACCACTACAAACAGGAAGGCCCGAGACACTGTCCTGGAGTGAACATGCTGACCGCAGGAGAGCGGTTTGAGATGGCGATGTAAGCGAGACAAGGGAGAGCTACATACTAGGCTAAAAGCTTGCCAAAAGGCAACCACCGGTGCCTAGCCTCCTGCTAGCTAACATGCAGTCTTTAGATAGCAACCTGGACAAGTTGAGAGCAAGGATTTTTCAGTGGGAAAGTGTGGGAAAGACAGTGCTGTGCTCTAATTACACTGAAACTTGGATCTCAGGCTAAGTGCCGGAAAACCCACTCCGCATGTCAAGAAGATCCTCCGGTAAGGCTAAAACGGGAGGTGTGAAAGAGGTGTGCAGGAGGTGTGCACCACTCCCACTGACACTGGTTACTGAACTTCCTGACTAGTAGGCCCCAGTCTGACTAAGTTGGCAACTGGACTTTGTCTAGTATAACCACTTATACCGGGACGCCACAGGGATGTGTCCACAGCCCCATCCTCTACACCCTGTTCACCCATGACAGTATCACCTACCACGGACCTACAAGAACCTTTAAGTCCAACATCGTCCTGAAATTTGCCAACAATACTGCAGTAATTGGAGATGAAGCAGCCTACAGGAGGGAGGTGACCAGGCTTGTGCCATGGTGAGAGGACAACAACCTAGCTCTCAACATGGACAAGACAAAGAAGTTAATAGTGGACATAAGGAAGGAGAGGAGACCTCATCAGCCACTGTTCATCCAGGAGCTTTGAAGTGGAGAGGCTTAGCAGTTTTAAATATTTGGGTGTCGACATCAGTGAGGACTTCACATGGTCAAAAAGGCACAACAGAAGCCGTACTTCCTGAAGAGGCTGGGAAGGTTCGGGATGTCTCCCAAAATCCTCAGCAACTTCTACAGTTGGATCGTAAAACCCTGCAGAGAGTGGTGAAGACTGCTGAGAAGATCACTAGGACTCCACTACCCTCTCTCTACAGAGCATCTACCACCACAGGAGTCAACAGGAGAGCTGCCTCCATCCTAAAAGATCCCACCCACACCCAGTACGGACTGTTCACACTTCTGCCCTTGGGCCTGAGGGACAGGGGTATTAAATGTTAAACAGGTTTAAAAACTTGTTCTTCCCTACCGCAATCAGACTATCAAACCTACCTCAGGAATAACCCTGCACTTTACGGTCTACCTGTTACATGACACTTCGATACTTGTGAGCACATGCTCTCTTTTGTACTGTTGAATCTGACTGCAGCACACATGCATTTATGTACTACAGTATATATCATATATCTGTAACTTACTGTATAATTTAAATTGCACATAATTGCCAGGCTACCAATGGCAATAACAATACCCATATTATATATGGCAGTAATTTCATATTCCTTATTGTTATGCTATTTAGCTATTATTATTAACTTTGATTCCTGTTAGCTATCATTTTCTTTTCTCTTACAATTTGCCATTCTTGGCAAAGACCAAATGAAAAATCTCATTGTACAAACTCTTTGAACTTTTGAACTTTGAACTTTCCAGTTTTTTGTGTGAATTTGTTTTTTTTTATTCTTATTGACACAAGAATAGCAAAATAATAGCTAAAATCATCTTTTATTTTCAACTTTCAACTTTTTAACTAACACAAAAAATAAACAAAATTACAAGACAAAAAACAAAAAGAAAGAAGTTTAACCAAATATAAAGAAATAAGAAGAGGAAACTTAAGGATAACATAAAAAAGACACAGAAGGAAAAGCAAAAAGATAAAAATGAAAAAGAGTGAAGGTTGAAAAATGAATGGCGAATAGGGCAAAAAAGAGAGAAAATAGAAGAAGAAATATGATCGAATAAATATAAATACACTAATTGTAAAACTACTATGAAAAAGTAAGGAAAGTCAGGCTTAATAAAAAGAACAGCATTGTAGCAGTAACTCATTTAGTTGAAATGACTTTATTTTGTGGAGATTTTTTTTGCATGTATTGTAAGAAAAAAATGACTAAAATCACCTCTTACTATCACCATTTAATTTGCTAACATTTGGAGAAACAAAACAGTATAAAGAAAAAAGAAAAATCAATATAAAAAATATGAATAGAAAAAGAATTAAAACCAAAAAAGTCAAACCAAAAAAAGAAACAAAGAAAAGGGAAAATGAAAACAATAAAAACTTGAGAAGTGAATAAAAGACAAGAAAATAGTAAATAAGTAAATAAATAATGACAAAAACAACTAAGAAATCAGGTGAAAAAGTAAAAAAGTCATGATTCAAAAAATAAAAGAAGTAAAAGATCATAACAGGACCCCAGAATAAGAAGTAAATAAATAATTAATTAATTAATTAACATGTTTCCACTCTGTCTTTGTTTTAAAGAAAATGAAATATTATTTTATTTACTTTATCAATCATTGAAATGTAGCTTTTTGTTATTTTTTTTTTTATATCGGTCAAGTTTTGATTTAAGTTAGCCTACGTAGCTTTTTAATTTATTTCTTTAACATCAGTTTATAAATAAAGTTTGTATTAATTAATATGAATTTATTATGTTATGGAAAGCCAATTGGATCAAATAGACGGAGCATACGTTTCCTATTTTACAGGCCAGATTAAGTCTTTTAAATTCTATTTTACGTTTTTATTATTTAAACTGGTTTTTGAGGGTCATTTTGAGGTTTCTGTATTATCCTGTGCGTTGAGCCAAATTTCACTCTAGAATACCCAGATCTCCGCTTTTGGCTTCAGGTTCCATTTTGAGAGACACTGCACGCACCGAACCGACCTCCTGTTTAAATCCCGTCATCATGAAGTCATCACACAGAAGCTGTTGTTTATAGAAATTTCAGAGGTAACATCTGTCTCCAAAATCAGAATAAAGTAATTTTCCATCAAAGTACCAAAATCAAAGCGTTATTTCTTTATCATTGCTATTGTAATGCCATGGTTTCCACATATATTTACTCATCTTCAACTGAAACTCTGGCTCATATTGCTCTGGTTTCAGCCTGAAAATGTTCAGAGTGTCGATTGGCAGATAAGTTTAGATTTCATGGGAAAATGCAGACGGAGCAATGCTGTATTCACATCCGAGTAAATGTGATAAAATGTCACGTCGTGTTCATTTTGGCTCTGAATGATCGAGGATAGAAAAATGTGTCTGGAGTCAGGAGACTCGCTGCAGTGAGAAGAAAATCAAATCGTCCATCTGTTTATCTGATCCACATCCCATACTCATACATTCCTATCAGTTTTCCCATAATGCCACACTATTTTATTTAAAGCGCCAGCTAAATAGGGTAAAGGGTGAAGATAGAAATGTGAGATTAAATCTAAACTGGGAATGCATTTCTGTCACTTGGAGATATATAAACACTGGGGCTTACCACAAGAGGGTGTAATAGTGCTTCCCCTATAGTGCTGCCCTATAAAAAAGACTCTCAGGGGCTTTTGGGTAGGGTACATCTTGGTGAGGGGTATATTTATATAAATATACCCATACCGACAGTTTTCTTTCTGATTGCTCCATGTGGTCTTCCTCCAGTGTTTACTGAATAAAAATACCCCAAAACGTGGTGCTACCACCACCATGCTTTTACTGTTATAAGGAACTACTATCACACCATAGGATCTTCACCTCTTTTAGTAATATGATTACAGGTACTCCACATAGAACATCATGAACATTTATTAAATTAACCATTTTAATTAAAACAAACTTTGAAAACATTTAGTACTGTACCATATAATAGTGGTTAATCTTAATATAGGATCTTTTTTAAAACTGGAAACACTAAAAACAAAAAAGGAAGTGGAACTTTGCCATGTTGTTTTCTGCATTTCAACACCGCAGCTCTCCTTTCTGTCAGAAGGTGCCGCCAGGGTTTAGTCATACTAGTTTCTGCCATTCATGTGTGAATTAGCTGTACTATACAGTATACAAGACCGATTTTTTTTCCAATTAGATGAACACTAAACAATACTCACCTGTACTTTCTTCTTGTCGCTTTTCGGTAAAGTCCAGGGACCGGATTCAGGAACTAAATAATTTTTTCTTATAAACATTTTATTCTCTAAATATCATCTTAGGAATCTTGTTTTTTTATTTACTCTTTGCTTGAGACCAATTCTAAGAACAAGCGGTTTTCTTAAAAACTTTATGTTCTTTCTTAACCTTTCTCAATCTTTTCTTGGCTTATTACAACAAGTCCGATTTCAACGGACCAAAAACGCATAACAAGCTTTGAAAAAGCGAACAAGAGAAGAGAAATTAAGGAAGGCAAAAGCAAAAAGTTTTCTGAGCGTTTAGACCAAAAAAAATTTAGCAGTGTGAAGGAGCCACTATGTAAAAAATATTTTTCTTTTTTGTATGCAAACAAATCATACTCGTAATAATTTACTTACTGTAAAAAAGCCTTAAGTAAAATTTTTGTAACCACATTTTTAAACTTTTTATTTTATTTAAAATATATTTTGTCCTTTTGCTTATTTCACCTTGATGTCTTGCTTGGTTGCCTACTGAAAAAAACAGACCAGCATGATGCTGGACTTGGTGGTGACCAGCGTTTGTTGTGTTTTGAACATGTTTTACATGAACAATATTGAACATGAACAATATTTACTGATTCTTGGATGGTTGTGACCAGTGCATGCTGTTCTTTTCTGGGTATGCTGGTGACTAGCACATGATGGTTGAACAACAAAACCAGCAAGATCATACTGGGCAACCAGCTTTGCCAGCAAGGTTATGCTAGTCAACCAGCAAAACCAGCACCGCACCAGCTTAAACCAGCATGGATTTAATGCTGGTCAATGCTTGCTTTTTTCAGCAGGGTTTGATGTTTCTCCTAAATTAATCATAGTAAATCATTAATCATTTCTAGTAAATTAATAATGGAAATAAACGTTAAATACAAATTCGAATTGTGTTTCTAATTATGTATGTTGTAATCTGTAGAATGCAGATCCTACATAAGAGCACAAAGATTTTAAGATATTTAAGACTTTGGTGCATCTATGAATAACAATATTTTTACTATAAGAAGTTTGTGAAGCTCCTGTTATTGCTATAGCGATTAGATGATTTATTGTTACACACACTCGTTGTGTAACTTCTGTCTGAACCAGTCAGAGTTTAAAGTGCATGTTTTCCTACATGTTTCTGACTGAAGGCTGGAAATAACACAAGGTGAGGGCGGTTAAGTCTCGTACCTGAGCCGTCTCTCTGCCCTTTAATTGCTTTGCGACTTCATCTTAGCGAGAGAGAAACCAATTAACGAGAGATGAGCTCGAGCTGGGAGGAGACGCTGGGTTTGGTTATATTTAGCATCCCGGTGACAAATGAAACAGTTATGAGGAACGAGGAAGAGCTGCAGATTTTATACACAAAATAAATAAAGAAATAAATAAATAAAAGCGCAGCGACGCTCGCACAGCAGGATGTACAGATTGTAGGTGCTGAGAGCTCGTAACAAGGATTATTATTACCCCTGTGTGTGTGTGTGTGTGTGTGTGTGTTTCAGAACTGGGCCGGGATGAAGTGTCCGTATAAGTTGTTGCGGATGATCCTCGCTTTAGTCTGCAGTAAGTGTTAGTAAACAAAATCACGACCGTCTAGCCGTCTGTCCAGGTGTCTGTCTGTCTCACCGTCTAGCCGTCTGATTCACTGTTTAGCGACCTGTCTGTCTGTCTGTCTGTCTGTCTCAGGGTTTTGCCATCAAACTGTCTGTCTGTCTCACTCTCTATCCTTCTGCCTGTCTGCCTGTCTGTCTGTCTGTCTGTCTGTCTTCCACTCACCTCTTACCGACCTAAATATTTCTGTCTGTCTTGTCGTTTGTCTGTCTGTTTCACAATCAATCTGTCTGTCTGTCTGTCTGTGTGTGTGTGTGTGTTCGGGTTCGAGTTGTGTTGCTCATTACAGAGATTAATAAGGAAGCCGTTACAAAAAGCGTTTTTTTAATTCGGTCCGTACCTCCTTTGAGGACGGTGATCGTTTCATCCTTCTGTGATGGACTGGCGTCTCTTAAAGGGGCACCCCAGACCTGTGCCAGGTGATAGGGGACGACAAGGCTTAAAGCTTCATCTGTAACATGGTTTGATTTCATGTAGTTTTATGTGATCATGTGGAACTGTTGGATTTTGGGCTTTGTTGAGAAGGAACTGTTGGATTTTGGGCTTTGTTAAGAAGGAACTATTGGATTTTGGACTTTGTTGAGATGAAACTGTTGGATTTTGGGCTTTGTTGAGAAGGAACTTTTGGATTTTGGGCTTTGTTGAGATGAAACTGTTGGATTTTGGGCTTTGTTGAGATGAAACTGTTGGATTTTGGGCTTTGTTGAGAAGGAACTGTTGGATTTGGGGCTTTTTAGAAGGGAAATGTTTGATTTTGGGCTTTGTTAAGAAGGAACTGTTGTATTTTGGGCACTGATCATGTGGAACTGTTGAATTTTGGGCTTGGTTAGGAAGGAACTGTTGGATTTTGGGCTTTTTTAGGAAGGAACTGTTGGATTTTGGGCTTTGTTAAGAAGGAACTATTGGATTTTGGGCTTTTTAGGAAGGAACTGTTGGATTTTGGGCTTTGTTGAGAAGGAACTGTTGGATTTTGGGCTTTGTTGAGATGAAACTGTTGGATTTTGGGCTTTGTTGAGAAGGAACTTTTGGATTTTGGCTTTGTTGAGATGAAACTGTTGGATTTTGGGCTTTGTTGAGATGAAACTGTTGGATTTGGGGCTTGGTTAGGAAGGAACTGTTGGATTTTGGGCTTTGTTGAGAAGGAACTGTTGGATTTTGGACTTTGTTATTATGGACCTGTTGGATTTTGGGCTTTGTTAAGAAGGAACTGTTGGATTTTGGGCTTTGTTGAGAAGGAACTGTTGGGTTTTGTTCTTTTTAGGAAGGAACTTTTGGATTTTCGACTTTGTTGAGAAGGAACTGTTGGATTTTGGGCTTTGTTGAGAAGGACCTGTTGGATTTTGGGCTTTGAATACAAAAGGTTCTGTGGTTTTGGCCCTTTCATGTAAATGTTTGGGCCCTGGAAATGTAGGGTCCTGTCACTTAGAGCCGTGTGATTTTGGTTCCTACATACACAGAGGGAAAACAGGGCTGTTTTCTAGAATGTAGTTTTGGTCCCAAAATAACAAAGAGGTGGTCAGGACCCTAAAATAATAGGATCTTGGGGAGAAAAGGACCCACAAACCCAGGAGCTAGGAGGAAAGATTTGTCCAAATCCAGGAGTGTGAATAATAACTCACTCAGCTCATGTTGTTTTTCGGTAGTGAGTTCGGAGGTGGGGCGGGCCGTGTGGCTGCGTTTCTCGCCGCCCTTGCCGTCGTCGGGGCCGCAGCCGAGCTTCATGGCCCACCTGTCGGGGGCAGTGGTGGGCATCAGCATGGGCCTGCTTATTCTGCGCAGCTACGAGGAGTCGCTCCATAAGCAGTGCTCCTGGTGGGTGCTCGTCTTCTCCTTCGTCACCTTCCTGCTCTTCGCCATCTTCTGGAACATCTTCGCCTACGACCTCCTGGGTGTCCAGATCCCGCCGCCGCCCTGATGACACGCCCGCCCCACCCCCCCTCTCTCTCTCCGACCCCCTTTTTTTGCTCCGCCCACAACGTTTTTTCTCCCCTCTGGCTTTCAGGAAACGGACTTCACGTCGGACACGCCTTGTTTTTTTTTTTTACAGCCCCCGGACAGGCGGGACAGAAATCCGCAGCGACCGTTTCCCAGGACCTTTCTGAAGTGTTAGTGCTGACACGCTTAAGCACCGTACTCACGCACGTCCGACCGGTCCTGGGCCTGGACGTCACTTTTGACCTTTTAGTTTCCGTCACGGGGTTTCCACGTCTGTTTTTGGTCTCCTTTACTTTTTTTTACGCAACTGGTTTATATTTTTATCGCAGACGCTGTGGTCCTCACACACACACACACACACACACACACACGTTCTTTTGTGGATCTTACCCTTTAAAGGCCTTCACACTGCATGGAACAGTGAGGTCACAAGGATGGTTACAGGGATAGGCCGTCCCACCTATCAGTACGTTTTCGGGTTTGTGTCGTGACGTAGACGTAGGAAAACTGTAACAAGCCCTGGTGACCCTTTTGGCATTCCCAATGGCCGAGGTCCCGTCCCAGTCCTCCGTAGTCCTTCGGGTAGTTTTGCTCACAAGCGCCCCCTGTGGCCAGGTAATCTGAGCACACAGTTTACGTTACATTACACGTTCGACCCGAGAGAATAATGCAAGACGCAAGAGGATTGGCTGTGCCTAAACTGTGACCCCTACCCAGCCCTGTGACGGGCCGGCATCCCATCCAGCCCGTGCCTGGGATACGGGTGGCACAGCTGGCACCCTGACGAGGAAAACAAAAATTCTGACATAAATAATAGGCTTTCATTGAGAATGGAGGCTCTGGATTACTAATCTAATGGTTGTGAGTTCAAGTCCCTTTACCATCAGCCAGCCACTGTTGGGCCCTAACCCTCACTGTGCCAGGAGGACCTTGGGATGCGAGGCGATGCGATGTACGTCCCAAACAAGCATAAGTCGTTAGAGAACTCGTTTGCGTTTTATTGTGGGGCGTGGTCCCTCTGGTGGGGCACGACAACGCCCCGGGTGTGTGTTGCTGTGTATCTTTGTGCCATGCTTGTATATTTCTGTACCGTTTCGTATGATTTATCCCGACCGTAAACGTTCGGCGATGTTTCGGCTGATGGCTCGGCAGATTCGTTTACGTTAAGCACAGAGCGCTGAAAGCCAGCTCTAATGGCTCTCTAGTGGTTACCATCTGCCGTTGTGTCGTCTTTACACGATTTTTAAGACGTTTTATCGTACCTCTGACGGAGGAAAAGGATTCAAGGAGTCAAGTCAGGTCTCAAAGGCGGCAAGAAGAAACTCCCAGGGTGTGAGTGAGACTCCTGAGGTTATACGTATAAAGTGAATTCAAATCTATTTAAAAAGCAGAAGGTAAAGGTAGGAAAGAGAATTACAGTCGATTCCGGTTAATGGGACCACTACGTAACATATAAAATGTTTATTAAACCTTTATTGTACGATTTACACGTATAGCGAACGTACAAACACGAACTACTGTTGCTTAGCAACTTTGTTCATTGTAAAATAAATTTGCAACCAAGTTTTTGGAAACGATCTACAACACA
>JAVSBV010000001.1:755157-766758 GCA_033117975.1 Parotocinclus spilosoma
TCTACCCTCTACTGCCACCTACAGGTCTTTGCCTAACATTTCCATTTACTACAAAAAAGGAAGCCACTTAGCCCCTGCTAAAGCAGATCATATTACACTGGATAAGTTCTTCAAACTTTGAATTTAGTAAGAACTTGTTTTTTACAGTATAATGCTTTGCATGCTGAGTCCCGTCTTCGAAATCGACTGTATTCAGAGCTAAAACTAAAAACTTAAAATTAACATACATTATAAAAGAGACTATGACCAAGGATTACAGGCCACATACGGATTACAGGATTTGACTTTCCTTCCTTCTAATGATACTGAGATGACTGAATGCATTAATATGAAAATCTGAATTAAAATAAATGGGTCATAGAGGAAAATTACTAAATATAATCCATCTAATAATCCATCCAAATATTAATATAAATCCAAAATATTTATAATCCTGCAAGGATTACTGATACTATATTACATGTTAATAAATAAATGTATTACACACAATAAGCACAAAAAGATCATGCAAGGGATCATGTTCCAAAATACAAAAACTTTAATAAAAACTTGTTCAAATTAAATAAAAAGCATCTTTACTTTAAGTCCCCAGCATCTGATTTTACTGATGTCACTGACAGAGGGCAGGGCTCAACGAAAATGTATGGAATTAGGGTGAACTTGCAATCGAATACACTCTATCCATTAAGTATACCGTAAAGCAAGTTTTTAGAATAAGATGGTTCAACTATATGACAAGGTGCAAAATGCTTTGGACAGCATGAGTCCCGTTTTATTTTAGCAACTATAAAACTACACAAACAGCACTCACATTTTAGCACAACAACTATCAAATACCAACTGTCAAATGGGAGTAATATTTAATTGCATTAATCTGTCGTATCTGATGCTTAAGAAACGTTTTCTTTAAATGAAATAGCGGTTATTAGAAGTTGTTAGTGTAAAGTACTCTTAATTACATAGTTTTATTTAAGTAAAAAAAGTGTGCAAGCTGTTTTAGCGTGTGCTTGGCATGTTGACAAAACACGTGGTTACACTAGACTCACATCAATGTGACAGAATCAACTGTCACAAAGTAAGGAAGCATCACAAATCGTTGACAATGTTGTTTCCCTATAGGCTGCTAGGGCTGTATAGGATGTAAAATGTATTCAATAGTGACAGGTGGAGCATTTCTGATACAACACCTGTACATGGTCAAGTAACATTCATTCATTTTCTCATCTTCTTACTACTGTGAGGGGCTCAAGAGAGCCAGTGCCTGACCGGTTGCATAGGATGCCAGGCAGGAACAACCTACGGTAGGGCGCTTAACCATCACAGGATACATGCGCTCATACACACACTTTCGTGTAATCAGTTAGCCACAACCATGTCTTTGGACTGAGGGAGGAAACTGGAGTACCAGGAGTTAACCTATACAGAGACAGGGAGGAAACGCACTCTCCACACAGACCCAGGCCTCTCCACTTGGGATCAAACCCAGGACCTTCTACACACATCCAACTGCAATTAAAATCGTTTACAAAATAGACAGCGGTTAGTACATTATTTACATTTGGCAGCCTTAAAACTGATTAAATGAAATGAAATGAAAATTGTAAGATCAGCAAAAGCGTTAATAAGACTTTTGGTTTACTAGCAGGACAAAGACCTGCAGTTGGATTTGTTGGAGGCTTTATGGTGAGCTCAATCCTCCCATGCTTGGGTGATGGATGAGGATCTTCAGGTCCAGCAGAAATATATCCGTGGGCAAACGTGCCACAGGATACCATACAAAACCAGTTTGCCTAAATGCTCCATGCGCATCTCATCTTGTATCCAGGCTAGAGTTGGCCTAACAGGGTAACCAGATCCTCTTGTCACTTGTACACCTAAATAAACATCCTATTTCGTTCAAATATCATAATCACTTACATACATCATCATCTTTACATTCACACATACAAAGTTTGTCTAATAGTCTATAAATAATGATGGCCATTTATCATCTGTTAAGGAAAAAAGCGCACTATAACTTTAACTGGAATTAGATTTTATAACGGATAAAAACACGCTGCCAAAAAAAAGACGGCGTCATCGAGAAAAAAATACAAACTTGGCACGTGTAGTTCAGAAAGAGTAAAGACAAAACTTGTTGCACTCCTTTTTTTTTTTTCCACAGCACAAAAGTGCGAGAACAGGATGAATGGTCACAAAAGAAAGTGAACAACTAAAACCACGCACTGACGTCTCCCTTTGCAGGGGAAAGTACAAGAAAATGAGTTTTGCAGCTTTTAGTGGCGATTACTAATACAGAACGTGAGGCCTGACACCCTCTCAGTGAACCTTTCCATTCGGTGAAGTCATGACCACCAGCAGCAGCACAGAATACACAGCTTTGAAAGGAGCCCGGCCCACGGCTATGACATCATCGCCTCTGCTCGCTTAGTCACGGACGGCCTGGGCAGCGAGGCCGCCTCCTCAATGATGTCAGCACTCCGGCACCAACGCAGGCAGCCATTTTGAATCCAGCCAGTCACCTGGCACAAAAAAAGCATTTGGTGCCACAACTGGGGAGGTACGACGGAGGTCAAATATTTTAACAAGCCGACTACAGCAGGACTGTTGATCGATTCTAAGCCCTACTAAAAGTGTTCAGTAGATTACTTTTAACTCAGAAAGGAAAACGTATCTCAACGCTTGGCAGGCTTTCTACAGTGATTCGTAATGAACAGCCAGGCACTAGAACTCATTTTTGTCGGTCTACACATAACCCAGGGCCGACAAATTGTTCTTTAAGCTATGTTTTTCAAATACAGTTAGTCCATCTGATTATTCCCATTAGACTCATAGTTTAGATAGCAAACTCATCAATTAGGTTGGCGTGACAACGTACATGGCATGTATGTACACCTGACTGCTTTAAAGCACATACCAAATAACTACATGGTACAACTGTTAGTTAGGCACAGGGCCTGTTGTGGTTTAAGTGATGCTGTGAGGGATTTTCTTAAATCAATATGGTTTACTTTTCTAATAATAATTACTAATAATCAATTCTGCTTAATTGGTAGAACCATTTGTGTGTGTGTGTGTGTGTGTGTGTGTGTGTGTGTGTGTGTGGAAACTTGGAAACTGGATGTTTCTCTAAACTGACTAGGCTTCAGGGTTGTCTCTGACCTAGACTCGGACTGGGACGACAACAACAGATTGAGTAGTTATGATGACAAGTAATCTCATAAATCATCCAGGTGCGCCTGGGTAAACGTTTCGGATTCCAAAAGGCTTCTGAAGGCACCACAGTGGTGCATAGGCTTAGCACAGTGTCCTCCCAGCTCCACAGATCCGCGGTTCCACCTCGACCTCGGACTGCACCTGTCTAGAGTTTGTATCATCCTCATTGCGTCCACATGGGTTTACCCCGGGTGCTCTGGTTACCTCGCTCATCCAAAAGACTCGTTCCGAAAGATTCGTTAACTGGTTGCTAAACTGGCATCCAGGTGACCCTGTTCCTGTCGAGAACAGCCACTGACGCCGAAAGCATTAGTTAAGGTCGCCTAACAAACAAACAATAAACAAAAAAAACGGACCGGGGTTCAATCAGTAACCATAAATGCTTACAATATAAGCAATTCCAAAAGTCATGTGTCATAACAGAAGTTGGGATGTGCCTTTCAGAAGGACATTTATGGACTCTTTTCAGAGTGGATGTCCAAGCCACAGGCAATGTTTAAATAGCTGCTTATTTAAACTGTTTATGAGCCAGCCTGAAGCGTGTGTACTTCATGCAAACTCTTGCGTGAGTAAAGTGTGGTAGCCCTTAAGACTGCGTGCTGCAGTGTGGACTAGAGGGTGGAAAAGAGGCGTCACCTGCCTACATCACAGCCAAATCAAAGTCGCTAGTTAGGTTATAGCTGAACTACTCGGGCTATCTTCACTCGCTCCGTGAGCTTGAATAGACGCCAGCGCGGAATTGCACCGGAGTCGGTTATTAAAACGGGGGAAGTCGGGTGGACCGACACCATTTCGTGGAGGCGCCGTAAACGCCATGTCGACATTGGGAGCCATATTTTACCGCTTCTTGCGACGTCCGAGCAAAATACACTTTTACGCCTCCACACGTCCAGTCTCCTTCTAAAAGGCTTTTGAACAAACCCTAACCCGGTCTGGGCTAACCTTTCAAATCACAGCGTGGATTCCTGTTTTAGGAAAACGGGCTTAAACCGCAACGTGGGTTTCTTGTTTTTCCCAGCTTGTACAATATGGCTACAAAAAAACAAAGTTTAATAGATAAGTTAAGACACGATAACGCCAGGCAGTTAAAGAGTCCAGGCC
Organism: Parotocinclus spilosoma; assembly: GCA_033117975.1. Classification (NCBI taxonomy): domain Eukaryota; kingdom Metazoa; phylum Chordata; class Actinopteri; order Siluriformes; family Loricariidae; genus Parotocinclus; species Parotocinclus spilosoma. The sequence continues at coordinate 759,475 of JAVSBV010000001.1, forward strand.
ACGGTACTGGCCGTTCGGTTAGCTAACTCGTTAGCAGACATAACTTACAACTTTTTAGGTTCGGACTTCTCGTTTGAGGCTCCGGTAAATATTCAATTCAGCGCTTTTCTTACCTGGTCGCGGGCAAGGAGAAGGTGCGAGGCCAGCCTACGGGTTCGGAACGGCGTTACTTTTCCTTACACAAGGTAAACAAACGGGCCGGGGCTAAATGTAAAGAATCTAACCGAACCCTAAAGACAACAGCCGAAAAAAATGCGTGAGCGCAGGGGGAGCGACGCCAAAACCCACGTGACTGTGTACGTCAGCGGCCGCGTTTGCATACGCTAGACGAAGCGCCTCCATGCCGTCCTTCAGCAACGCGCTTTCTAACCGCGCCGCTCCAGCCAAGGCTGTGTCGAGCCCTCAGGACTCAGGAGGTGAAGGCAGCCTGTCAGTGAGCCCGACCCGCCTCCTCTCAGGCTCTCAGATGAATGAAGCGGCTTTTGGGTGATAGGTCATTGAATATTAAGCAGTATCTCAGGCCTCAGTGCAATTCACGGAGCTCAGATGGTGTCGCTACTTGAATAGAATATTCAGCAACCGACTTCGTATTGCACAGCTCCAACAAAGCAGTTTCCACCCACTCCCTGATACTGTATTTAGGATTTGCATGTTCTCCCCATTTTGGTATGGGTTTCGCCTTCTAGAGGTGGAAGTAAATCACAAATACTGCTCACAAAAACGAGGGGATAGCCCACACAAAATGAAATAGCCCCTATTTTTGGGGGAGAGGTGTTTGTGCAAGTCCTAAGAAAGTCTCAAGTTTTAACCTTAACCTTAAAAGTCTCAAGCTAGTCCCAGTTTTCTGTGCTAACATTCAAGTAACGTCAAGTCAAGTCTCTGCTACAGGACAAGCATTACTATTAGAGAACAGACTAAACAAAGGATGCAGAGGAAAACATGGACTACAGTCTGCAAATAAACAAACTACAAGGTTTAGTGAGTACTAGTTAGTATTAGTAAACGTAAATAAAGAATAAGCAGAATATAAGTGGAGAGTCACAGAATGCTTGAGACCTGCACTGCACTGTATAACGAGCGTATATAAGTGTTAGAACATAGTTGTTATAAAACCACACTATCAAATGGAGTACATGTAAGTGGGACTGTGGTGGCCTAGTGGATAAGGTACTGGACTATGGACCTAAAGGTCCAGGGTTCAAATCAGTGTTCACTTCTGCCACAGTTGGGTCCCTGAGCAAGGCCCTTAACCCACAATTGCTTGGATTGTAAATCTGTAATAATTGTAAGTTGCTCTGGATAAGGGCGTCAGCTAAATGATGTAAATGAGAGCTAGAATTCAGCGTAGTAGAAGTAAGCAAGCTTAACGTAAAATTTAAATTACCGTACACATAAATAAAGCTGGTGAAACTGTTGAAAAAAGGACTACTTAAACCCGAGAAAATAAATGTTCAAGCAACCAGTTTACAGGCTCATCCCAATCACTTGTGCCCCGCCGCTAAATGAACTGTTCTACAGCTGAAAACATGAAACCCTGCACAAAGCTCCTGGGAATGTTATGTGAGAGCTAGACTGTTGGCTGTGTCTTTATATGTTTACAGCGAAGCCTGTAGAAGTCTGAACAACATGGGCATGGGTGTACAGTGGTACAGTAGAGCGAAATGTTGAGGGTTTAAGTCCCAGCACTTCCATGCTGTTTGGGCCCTTGTGCAAGGCACTTAAGCCTCAAGTAAGGCCCTGAATTAATTCCATTGTACTTTGTATGGTTTTATTAGTTGTAAGTCACTCTAGTTAATTGTGTGTGCCAAAGGTAGTGAATGTAATGCACACTCACTGAGCACTTTATTTGTATCAATATCCCATATCCCAATGGTTTTCCACTGGAATCAGATCACTGGGAAGGCCATGGTCTTGTGGCCATGACCATGAAACCAGCTTGGGATGGCATTTGTTTTTGAATATATTGCATTATACTGATGGAAAAACCCAATAGAAGATGAGTAAGATGTGCTCATGAAGGGATGTACATGGTCAGCAACAGTCCTCAAAAGTGGAACGGACAACATGATTGTGCACAGGTGAGCACGATAGCCTCACTGCCCCACCGTCCCCGGTGTAATTTACGACCTCTGACTCTGCCTATGTGGCGTTTGCATTTCCTCCCAGTGTCTGCATGGATTTAATATCTGTGCACCAGTTTCCTCAAACATTCCAAAGGTTAATTGTTACTCTAACTTGGTCCGATCCTTTGTATCTATGACTTCGTTTGCATGACTAGTATTGACTTAACCTTGTCTGTTGTTTAATGGTCATGGATGCTGTAAGCAACATTAAATATACCAAATAAACAAACAAGAAAATGGGGCACTCGACATTGTGCTAAATCTTCAGTAGAAGTCTTAGCACACAGTTCAAGCACCTATTCACCTATAAAGCCAAGTTGTTTGGTATTTAAGACGGGGCCAAGTTATGGTTCATCATCATGGGTTCATTTGCACTTTTTAAAGCTGCTGATAACATAATAAAAAGGTAAGAGAAGAATAGTTTTATAAAAGAAGTGAGAAGAATGGTATGAAGTTCCTCCTGTCATGAGGATGGGTCTGTAGCATGCCAGGTCTAAGCACTTTTGTAAAGCCATGTTCTACATCATCATTATCTATTTATGCATTCATGTGATATGCAATTGAAGTGAACCCAGTGTTTTTTCTCAGTTCAGTTCATTTGCATTGGACTTTATACAACAGATCTAGTGTCAAAACAGATTTATACAGTCCAAGTCTAAATACCCACGAGGAAAAAGGTCAATGTGATGAATCAAGAAGAAACCTTGAGAAGAACCTGGCTCAAAAGGGAAACCCATCGTCCTCTGGATGAGACTGAAAAAAAAAAGATTTGAAAAACAGTAGTAAATACAACCCCAAATATATTTCAGTTGGGACATTGTAAAAACATAAATAAAGACAGAATATGGGGATTTGCAAATCTCTTTCTATTGTATATTCTATTGAATACAGTATAAGACAAGATATGTAACGTTCAAACGGTTAAACGTTATTGTTTTTTGCAAATATCCACTCATTTTGAATTTGATGCCTGCAACACTTTCCAAAAGAGTTCGGACAGAGGCATGTTTACCACTGTGTTACATCACCTTTCCTTTTAACAACACTTAATAAGTGTTTTGTAAAACTTAATAAGTTTTGTAACTAAAGAGATTTAATTGTTGAAGCTTTGTAGGTGAAGCTTTTCCATTTTTGCTTGATTTACAACTTCAGTTGCTCAACAGTCTGAGGTCTCCGTTGTCGTATTTTGCACTTCATAATGGCCATTATGCAGGCAAGCCAGTTTAGTACCCGCATTCTTTTACTACGAAGTAACGCTGTTGTAACACGTGCAGAATGTGGCTTGGCCTTGTCTCGCTTAGATAAACAGTGACATCTCTGTAAAAAAAAAGTTGCTTGCATGGCAGCATTTGTTGCTCCAAAACCTATATGTACCTTTCAACATGAGTGGTGCCTTCACAGATACATAACACGCCTACAGAACATGATAGCAATCAAGGCCATTTATCAACTGTGTCATAGTGCCCTCTTGTGTCCCAAAAGGGTACATGGAGCACTTTCATTTAATTCTGAAACCGAACTCACTCATTCACTCTTTCCGTACACTTTAACCATGGTCATGTGAAGAGGCGCCAGTTTATTCACATAAAGTAGGCATCATTAGATTTGTTGTTTTAGCACTAGTGTTATGACCATCTATATCATATGATTGACGATTGACCCAAATATTTTAAACTAGTACTTTTTCCAATCTTCATTCTAGTCTGACCCAATGCATATGTATTGGAAATGTTGGAGGAGAACCCCACACCCTCCACACAGACAACAAGCAGGCTGGGATTCGAACATGTGTGAACACAGCTAACCAGTGTGTCACCGTCCACCTTCAGTACTTTATAGCTGCAAATGTGATTATTTATTATGTATTCACATGATTATCCCAGCTGTAATGATCAGAAACCCAAACCACATGGGCTCTCAGTCCTTCACAAAGATCAGATGGAGGATGATTCCCCACCTCCAGTCTCTCCTCCCTGAGACACAACAAGCTGAGCCCATGTGATGACTGATCTGTCCAGAACGCACCAATGGGACAACTTTAAGAGCAGCCCGGTGGCTTGGTGGGTAGAACTGTCGTCTCACACCAAGATAGTCCTGGGTTCAGTTCGAGGTGGGGCACTCCCCGAGTCTGTGTGGGTTTTCCCAGCGTACTCCATAGTCCAAAGCAATGTGTGCTTGGCAGAATGATTGGTAGCCTGTCTAGGGTTGCTCTTGCCTGGCGCCCTGTACCACCGGCTAGGCACCGTCTTTTCTGCCACCCAAACAAGAATTAAGCAGTTAAGAAATCAAGTGAATGTTAATACAAGTGTACGACTATTTGAGGTGGAAGTTTTGTGCTATAGGTGTTAATTTAACATTTGTAAGGTTACAACAAACAGGGCAGCTTCATTCAACAGGTGTTAACGCAGCACTATGTATTGCGTTGTGTTCCGGTGGAGACTGCATGCTGCTCCCATAGGCTATGCCAAATCTCCCTGGGAACAAAGTAAATGAGCGTAGACTTTACCCTGCTCAGAGTGTTCAGGTCCCACAGCTACAGTGAAGCAGAGAGCGAAAGGTAAGGTGCACTTTAACACAAATAAAGCTAAAACAATTACACTGCTCACGAAAAATTAGAGGATATTTAGATATTTATTCATTTTTGTGAGCAGTATAATTGCTTGTTTTCGGATGGACTGAAGAAAGTAAATTTTTGTTAGTTATTTTCAGTTAGTTTCAGTTATTTTTCAACACAAATACATGTTAAATATTCTTTAAGACACTTGAGACATGTGCTTAGGTGCCTTAGTGACTTAAGTGAGTCACTACAGTGAGTGTAGTATACATAGTGATAATAGTGAAATACTATGCTAGATACTGGAACAGGTAAAGTTGGTCAAATTGTGTCAGTTGTTGATTTCACAAACAGCAAGTGTCTCATGCTTAATAAACTACAATAATAACACTTTCGTTTGTCTATTTAATTTTCCCTTCTCATTTTTTTTCAGTTTCATACTCTGTTATCAGGATCCAATTATTGAATGCACTTTAGCTACGCCAGGCTTGAATGGAGAAATCAACAGAGGCCAGCGGTAATCAGTTCCCTCCACCCTATGAACCCGCGTCCCCCAACTACACAAACAGAGCCGGGTATGGTGAAGAGGCAGCGATTCCTACAGTCGCTTATAATAGTGACAATATAGAAATGGGACACAATGAACCACCAGAGTACACAGAAGGCTTTGAGAATGTTAATGTCTTTTCAGAAGCTTCTATCAGGAGAGGTTGGTTGTTGGTTTTCCTTCTGTTTAACATATCACTTTAGCAGCGTGTTCACCATTTGACCTTTATTAGGTGTGTGGTAGCTTGAGATTTGAGTTTAAATGACACGGATTAAGTCTTGGACTTGGTGTACAGAAAATGTTTGAACTTTTTAAAGTTTTTAAAGTAGCCCTGTATTTAAATATAACACAACCCTTCCACTGGACAGCTCTAGTAAAAATCCTTTTTTAAATGAAATGAGAATGAACATAAGACACAGTTCTTTGGTTTTGTCCACTAGGACTACCTAAAAATAAAAAATAGGAATATATTTAGATATATTCACAAAGTAATTGTATAAGGTCTCAGATCCTGATTCCCTTGTCAACCTTGTCCCTTGTCCCTTTGCTCTCACAAAGCAACGAGTGCCGTTATAGGACAAAATATTGCCTTGTGATCAATCACATAGTGTTAATGACTAATTTAATGTACAATTAGCACAAAAAATAGTACTTTAGTAAAATATATCATTTTTTATTCATCTGTTAATGTATAATATATATAACATTAGGTCATTTTATTAGAAATAGCATGTGAAAGGTGTTGCTTATGTTACAGGTACAACCAGGTTAAGGTGGTCACTGGACGTTTAGTGTGTTTAGTGTGTTTTTAAAAGTAACGTGCAAAGCTGTTAAAGGGAGTGTCTGAAATTGTTACTACTCTCATTATCTGTGTCATCAGATATTAATATGGATAATGATAGGGTTAATTCATTATACAGTCGAATCCGGTTAATGGGACCAGCCGCTTATTCAGACCAAAACCTAAATTACTGAAACAAATCCTATTATATACGTGTAATGTTATCAGCTTATTTGGACCTAAATTCCGCTTAATTGGACCAAAGAACGTGAGAGAATAAGAATAAGAAAAATAAGTCACAAGTCGCCACCTAGTGGTCAGTGATTTATGGGAGGATTTTTGTGCTCTCCGGAACAATTTATGCTTTTATCAGAGGTCAGGAAATCCGAAAAGTTGTGTTGACAAGAGCAAAACCAGCGGCAGGTGAACACGCCCACCACTTTCTTTCCCACAACAAAGCACCCAGTAGCCAGCAGTGTGGTTATTGGATGCATCTGCATTTCCCCTTTTCGGCAAATTGAACGTAAACATGAGTGTCCGGCAACGTGCAAGGAATTCCATCAGAATGCTTTAGTCAGTAAACTGGGCGTGTCTTGTCTCCCCTGCCAAAATTCATCATAAAGAGGAAGGTGTGACAAAGAAGGCCCAAGGCGATTGAACAGTTAGAGGCCTGTATTAGACAAGAATGGGAGAGCATTCCTATTTCTAAACTTAAGAAACTGGTCTCCTCTGTCCCCAGACATTTGTTGAGTGTTGTAAGAAGAAGGGGGGATGCCACACAGTGGTAAAAATGGCCGTGTCCCAACTTTTTGGGGATTTGTTGACGCCATGACATTTGGAAACAACATATTTTTTTCTTAAAATGATACATTCTCTCAGTTTAAACTTTTGATCTGTGATTTGGCACCTCCACATCATTGCATTTAGTTTTTATTCACAGTTTGTTTAGTGTCTCAATTTTTTTGGAATCTGGTTTGTACATACACAGAGAAATCCATAAACCTTGTAAGCCCAAGTCAGGATGGGCCAGTAGTCATTAGGAAGATGGCAGGTTGTCGAACCAGGCAGCTTACGAAAAGTACTAACGTGCAGTCTTACTTGGCCAGATGCACTGCATCCGGAAAGTATTGACAGCGCTTCACTTTTTCCACATTTTTTTACGTTACAGCCTTATTCCAAATTGTATTAAATTAATCTCTTCTCTCAAAATTCTACACAAAATACCCCATTATGACCATGTGAAAAAAGTTTTTTGAGAGTTCTGAAAATTTATTAAAAA
>JAVSBV010000001.1:803583-815559 GCA_033117975.1 Parotocinclus spilosoma
CATGCGAAGCATAATACTGTAAAAAACAAGTTCTTACTAAATTCTAGTCAACGTTTGAAGAACTTATCCAGTGTGATATGATGTGCTTTGAAGTAGCGACTTGTGGCTTTTTTTGTAGTAAATGGAAATGTTAGGCAAAGACCTGTGGGTGGCAGTAGAGGGCTGGGGAGAAACTCCCCATACATACTGTATACGTTCATTGGTCCGATTAAGCGGAATTTTGATCCAAATAAGCGAATAACATTACCCGTGTATTATAGGATTTGTTTCGGTACTTTAAGATTTGGCCCGAATAAGCGGCTGGTCCCATTAACCAGTGGTCCAATTAACCGGAATCAACTGTGTGTGTGTTTGTGTGTGTGTGTGTGTGTGTGTGTGTGTGTGTGTGTGTGTGTGTGTGTGTGTATATGTATATGTGTGTATATATATATATATATATATATAAACCCATAGCTACAAATGACTTCCTTCCGTTTATTAACTCCCACTTCTGCTCGTGGATTCACAATGCTGACTGGCTCACTTACAAGCAAACGAATGCAAAACTAGAACACAGGTTCTAGACTTTAATGTGTGTAGAACTGTTTGATGTTCAAAACCCTTGTTTTAAAAATCACAGAACAAATAACAGTTAAAGCAAACATCTCAACTATGTGAAAAAGCCAGAAGAGTCGGCCTCACCTGGCACAGCACCAAGATGACGTAAGATGGATCCTGAGTTATTGGAAAGGACAGTGAGATTCCATCCGTGCCTGATGTGAGAAACGGTGATCAGTAAATACGCAGAAAAAAGAAACATTGAGTCTCATTTTGAAACATGATCTTTCCAGGATCGACTAACAAAAAAAATAAATAAATAGAAGCAGTTCAAGTACATTTGGTGCACTTGCTTAATATATAAAAAACAGCTTTACTCTGTATGTGATGCAACAGTTTTGGGTTCTTACTTTGAAAATGGCTCAGACTTGCTCACAGGAAATCCACTCCCATGAGTCTTTGTGTCCACCCGCCCACAGTGCACTGCAACATGGCATTCTTTTTCTTCTACCAGTTTCCAGTACTCTTGCTGCAGAAAGGCCGGGGAGAAAGAAAAAGCGAAGAAGACCACTTAATATTTCACCAGACTGATAAATGGTCTTCAGAAAAGCCTTTTTAAAAATGTTCCACTCGTGCTGGATAAAAGCTCCGAATCAGGATAATAAAAGTAGGTTTCGATTATGGCTAGAGTAAAAATGGCCAACATACCTCGACTTCAGCTGTATCTGGCATCCTGCTGAAGCACATGCTCATGGTGTTCCTGGCTGCCCGATAGAAAGTTGTTAAAGAGAACGATTTTCCCTGCAGAGCAAAAGGTCAGAAAATTCTTCCCTGTTACTGAACATTTCACACGCTGTAAAACAGGGACATGGCTATTTTACTCCCCAAAAATAGAAAAATGCACAGGAAAACATGAACTCTGCACCTTGTATATGCATTTTTGGAGCTCGCTCAGCATCCCGTCTTCTTGTCTTTTCTCCTGCCTTGTCTGACGGCTACCCCTGGCCATGGGGTCGAGCTCTCGGAGGCGTTCCCGTACACCGCTCCGGTGCAGAGCTCCGTTCACCAGGCCGTTCTTGGGCTCGCAGCGTGGCAGGAGCAGAGCCGGGTGCTGAGAAATGTCCATCTGGCCCTCCAGGGGCCCGTTTCTTCTCTCCAGGCTCTCCTTCTCAGCCAGCACATCCTTCTCCAGCTGGGCCTGCTGAGCTGGGGAGAGTGAGTCATAGGAGAGCAGGTACTGGCAGTAGGCCTCCTGCAGTTTGGGAAGCCGATCCTGGGCAGAGCGTGGAATGCCCAGCAGGTCGGCCAAACGGCCCCACGTTTTCAGGTCCATCACCTGTTGCATGCCGCCCATGTTGTTCAAGAGCTGGCAGAAGCGTGCTAAGTCCAATTCACAACCCCCTAACAGGATATAAATAGGCAATGAGTTGATGATTCATCACGAATTATGTCACAGATGTGATTTGGTCGCAGACGCAAACCGAAGGAGAGTGCCCTAGATAACCACAGACGTAAAGATATACGTGATGAGACACTCCTTCGTGTTCTCGGAAGTATTAGTAGTTGTTCATTTGAAACACAAAGAGAAAATGGACTAAAACTTCATGTCACCAAGTAATTAGGGAGAGTTCAATGATGGAGACATTTAAAGATTCACCTTTCAATGACATCCCAAAATGGCCAGCCCTTATTTCTGAAGTACGAGTTTGGATGTGTCCGTTTAATGAGCAGCACAATGAAGAAAGCAGATGGGACACTCCTAAAACCACCATGGTTTGGAAGACGTTGGATCTCCTCACCACACAACTTCCTCAGGGAAGGAAGCAGGGTCATAGGCTTAATATGCTCATTCAGGGTATGTGTACAGAGAGGCAATTGATGAGCCCCATGTCTGTGATTAAACTTCAGAAAAACCCCTTCTCAGGCCAGAATGGAACACATGAAACAGTCAAGCAACCATAAGAAAATCGGAGCTTTTTATTGCTTAGAATAGCAGTGGAGCAAATAGGGAGTTATATTTACAGAGAAGATGGAGAGCATTTTGAGTAGGACAGGTGTTGTCAGCAAAGGGGAAATCTGAAACAGGCTAATGTTCTTATTTGGCCAGAGGACCTGGAAAGAGAAAACTGAAGGAAAATCTTCAACCCAGGGACAGTTCCCCCCTCTGATCTTGGGATTTTTATACTTTGGGGTAAACAATGATGTCAATAGTGCCTTTCATTTATGCAACTTCATGCCATTTAATTTCGTCTGACTACAATACTTCTGTTGGAAATACACCCATCATTGGGACTATCTACATCTGGCATAAAGTCTTTCAGCATACACCCACAAGCCATCATTTTAAAACATTAGGTGCTTTCGCCCCACTGGAATGTTTTCATAGTTCTTAGAACTGTGCCCCTTTTCTTACATGATCATGCTGCAGGAACGGGGGACAATTGTAGTTCTAAGAACGCAGTGTATAGAGACATGTTCAGCTTCTACTAGTATATTAACCCTGAGTGATGGAAGAGTATGGTGATTGGTCCAACATACTGCTGTTACCGTTACCCATGTAGACAAAAGAACATCCAAAGAATAATATATTTTTTAAAAAGCAGACAAATGGACTGGTTCAGGCTTTACCAAACCAGCAACGGAAGAAGTAAAACTTAAATCTTCCAAGCAAAATTTGCATGGCTTACATCACATAGCATGCCTAATGTTAGAGCAAACCCAAAAAAAACCCTGGAATGACTGTTATTCTCAGGGGATCAGTTGTTCTAAATTAGTCCCTAGAACTGTTCGAAAGTGCCTATTATATAGGTCCCCATTGTCCCACAAAGGCTATAAGGCGTAATGGTAGAACTCGACAAAACCTATGAAGGTGTCCTGTGCCACCAAGATGTTAGCAACAGCTCCTTATACGGCCTAAAATGTGAGGTTGGGCTTCCATGGATCAGACTCAGAGAGCCCAATCCGATCAAGCATTTGTGGAAAGTCCTAGACAAACATTCGGCCAATTCAAGAGACCATTAATATTTGCATTACGTTATCCAAAAGGATAAGCAACATCCACATGAATGGCATTAACCTAGATTTCCTAGCAGGATAATGCCCAGAGCGTTACACTGTCCCTGTCATTCATTTCACCTGTCAGTCATTTTTTTGTTATTGCTGATCGGTATAAGAACATGTGTGTCTCTGTCGGAATTATTGTGTTAGCATATCAACATCACCATCAACATTAACATAGGCCAAGGTCCTCGCCATGCCACTGAATAACCAAGGCTAAGGGTTTTGGCCAGACTTTTTTAATTGCTTGTTCCTCGGATGTCCCTACCTAAGAATCTACTGAGGAGGGAGGGAAAAAAATAAAAATAAATCTTTATTTTTCAGCACTTTTCAATTTCTCGAGGACTACGTGGAATCAATACAAGAAAAGAGGAAAAAATTAATTTGTATTTTAAAAGAACATTTATTTAACCTACAATTAAATTAAAGTAAATCTGAAAAAAATAAAATGAACAGAAGAAAACGGTTGGCTCTCCTCCGGAGGGCGGAAAAATGTTAAAAATTGTAAGGTTTTTTTTTTTTGTTTGTTTGTTTTTGGTTTTTTTTGTTTTCCCCAACCATCGGTGCTGCGGTGGATCCGAGAAATACCAAAAAAATAAGATATATTTTTTTTGTATTCTTCAAATATGATCGTCGGCGGATCTGTGAAACAAGCAATAAAAAAGTCTGGCCTAAGGATACACTGAAGATGATGAATAAACGCCTATGGCACAAGTTGTGGTTTAGTTACGATCATATGTATGGCGTCAAAATAGGTCCTAAAGTTTTGAGAACCAAAAAACAGAATCTGTAACCAAAACGTTACATTTTGTAATAAAAAACGGTTTGTAAACGGAATATTTCTGTTTGTAATCGTCTTTTTTGAGTTTAATATTCTTGAAGGATCCGTTTTCGCTTTTTTTGCACTTTTTCTCCGTTACGCTTCTTTCAGTCTCGCTTTTGCTTCCAAAAAATTCTCGCTTCTGAATTTTGGACCCGATTTGACGGTGGAGCGGGATCTAGGCAATCATTGGCTGATGGAGTTAAGTCCATCACATATGAGTGTGAACGTGTAACCCGTCTGAAAGAAGCTGCTGGGAAACTGCATTTACTTGATAACAGTAGGGCAGTGGGTTTTATTATCCAACAGAATCCAGAGAGGCAAGGTGAAGGACGTCAGCATTAAAAATGGTTCAGAAACGTAATGGGATTCACTAAAAGACCAGCCATAGCCAGATAATAAGAACCCTGAATATAGAGTAACATATAAATAGCGCTACGGAAGCCCAATGTTCTGAGAACAGACAAGTTATGTTTCTTCTGAACAACCGTAAATTGGATCTGATCTTGACGTCTACATTTCCCCTTGGCAGAATGCCTGCCATTTGTTTATGAGCCCTTCCAAGTAGCTGATGGATTAGAGGGCCAAGATATCACGTCTAAAAAAAACTCGGAAGGCATTGTCGCCACTCTTCAGTTCATTCATCTTAAGTTACAGTGAGAGATGCAGCGGATCCGAAGCCTAATGGGAGTACACACTGACCAGGGCATCTGACACTCGCTTATTTATACTCACTCATGCCGAGGGACATTAAATGGAAACCAGAGTTCCCAGTGAAAAACAACGCAGGGTTAGGGATCTCATGTAGAACCCCATTCAGAGAAACCAAACTTTCTTCCTTGTCTTTTTCGAACCACCACTACAGTTATAAACTGTACGTAGTTGCTTGTACGTATGTGGACGTGACTCTGCTGGTACGGCAAAGCTGTCACGCTGCAATTGATTGTTTTTAGGTTTGAACGCGAAAAGTCGAGCATGTTCAAATCCCACCGATCTCAGATTTATCGTAATGCATTATTCGGAAATTAACCGTTTTGGAAGTTAATTACCCAAGATGTTACACGTAAACTCGTTTCTACAGTGTTGACGCTTCTAGGAGCTCCAGTACTGAAGTACAAAAGTCTAAGGCCACCTTTACATTTGGTTTTAGCATTGTTATAATGACTCTATATAACATGGAATCGTCACTTGTTAAAATACATTCATTATCTTCTGCTTAATTCACACTGAGTCGCGGGTCAACCGGTGCTCACCCGGCAGTTCTAAGCGCAAGGGCAAGAACAACCCTAGACGGGGCACCAATCCATCATAGGGCACACACCCACTAAGAGCTACTTTAGAGACACCAATTAACCTAACACACCTGTCTTTGGATTGTGGGAGGAAACTGGAGTACCCAGATTAAATGGGGAGGACCCACTCCGCTCCACCCTGGGATTGAACACAGGACCTTCTTGCTGTGAGGCAGTGGTGCTACCTACCAAGCCACTGTGCTGCCCACTTCATAATATACTGCCCACAAAAATGTGTGAACCTTAGCAGATCTTAGACATTTTGCCCTGTTCCACTTCCAAAAAGTGTCTGCTACCCTTTCAAAGACCATTCCTGATTAATCTTATTTAGACTGTAGAAGACTTATTATTATATTAAAAGTATAGGTTGCCAGATTGTGTGGCCATTTACAAAAAAAATGAAAACTTTGGTTACAGCTTGCAAGCAACATAAAAGCATTTAGAAAATAGGCATTGTGCAGAGACAGTGTATTTATAGATTAAATGTATGCAAGTTTAGTAATTTAGTATCTCATTTTTTTATTATTAGTTTTATCAGGTAAAACCTGTCATGTCCGTCAGTCACCCTGCTCTCTAAGTAACAGCATCAGCTTTTAAAAACTCCATACCCAACACTACTGCTTGCACATTTCCTGTATTTTCTGGTTGTAGTCTAAAAAAGAGACTGAGAAACAATTCTATGAGTATATGGTCATTATATATCTAATCTAATGGTGGCCTAAGACTTTTGAACAGTACTCGAAATCAACTCTTACTACTAAAAACAGGTTTCTAAAACAATCCATACCAATCAATGGTGGCTCCTCCATGTTGATTCCTTGAGTCCGGAGGTGCTTCCGAATGCATGCGAACCGCTGAACGTTGGGACCCCAGCGGCGGCCCAGCTTGTGCACGTGCTGCACATACGAGACGAAGCGCATCTCCTCTTTCAACTTGCACTCGGGTCGCCAACCAGCTGGCGGCACAACTCGGAAGAGGCCGAACGGCTCAGCACGCTCGCGTACCAGTTCCACGTACGACAAAGGGTCGTGGAACTCCCTCGGACTGGGGCTGAACACAGGAACCTCTGTCACGTCCACATTGTCATACGCAGCACCACGCTTGCCTCGCTCCTTATCCTGAGTGCCTTTGGGCTCTGCTGGTTTGGGGGGTTTTGGTGAGTTAATGGAGTCATCGGGGTCAGGAAGATGGGTCGCTTTGACAGGCTCGCTAGGTCTGGATGGCTTGGCTGGTTTGGGAATTGTGGCTGGTTTGGGTCCATCCCTGTTGAGGTGATGCGCTGAGGTAGCGGGGCTGGTCCTGCCCCGAGTTGTGGCTTTACATTGCGTCCGCTTGACGAGCGCCAGCTTCCCAGCAGACGCTCGTTTGGGTCTCGTGGGTCCTTTTGCTCGCAGTTCCATCGTTCCGGCATTTGACGTCACCTGCTGAGCCGCTCTCCTGGTCCGTGCGTCCAGAGGAACGACCCGCACCTTTACCTTTTTGACCTCCGCCTCACTCCTCGTCTGGGCCGAACTCATTGCTGCCATCTCCAGCTGCCTCTTGGACTGCCGAAGTCCGTTCCGCCTTGCTGCCAGTGACAATAGCACCTGTTTTTGGGTCCTGTTGCGGCCAGTTTGGGCTTTTCCTGAGTTGCTGTGCTGAAGGTGTTTGTTGGTGGGTTTCAAGCTCAAGTGCCGCCTCTGTGCACCGAGCTCGAACTTGGCCTCTTTCAACAGTCTTGCTTTGGTGTAGGTCACATGGCCCTTCGGGTATTTCACAGCTTTGGTCAGGGGAGGAGCTTGTAAATCGTCCTTCCGTGTCTTCCGGGTGTTGGTTTTAGTGACTCGTTGGGGTCGCTGCGCTTTATGGGGCTGATAAAAGACAAGAGAAAGAGTCACACGGAATGTGTGTCAATAATAAATTAGATGTTAGCAGACAACCTTTGGTAGCTTCATCACAGTTTCCATGACACCCAGGTAACGCAAAGTCAGGTAAGAAAAACCCTGGCATGACCTCATGAGACAGTAAGTACGTTCACAAGCACTTAATAATCTGATCATACTCCGTTTCCTGCAGTTATCCGTTATTCAAGCGCTCATTTATACAGCATACTCTAATCTAGAAATCAGATTACAAAATCTGATCAAGAGAGCTGGGATTTAGCCTAGCAATGGGAATTCTCCGAGCATTTGAAGAATCCGTTCCAGACCCCCAGACATTTTTTTTTATTGTACGGGGGCTAACTGATTTATGAAGGGCATATGTTCCATTCCATTTTTATACCAATGAGATAAAAAATAATCTATACTGTAACACAGTGGAGCGGATTAACACTTACATTAAGCTAAAATAGTTTTATATGAAAGTGTTGAAAATTGCAATGTAATTTAGTGGACTGAAAGGTGAAAAGTAAAAACACTTATACTTTTGCTGAACTCAGGGAGCCAGCTGCTATGCTAAGCTAACTGAACCCTGTAAGTCATCAGGAGGATTCAGTTCCTGATTTCCTTCCGGTTGGCTCTTATAAGCCACCTTTTTAGAAGCCATGGGGATTTATTTGCACTAAGAATACAGTACTGGAGATTTGAAAATAAAGAAATACACGATAAACGTGGAGCGGAAATTTGCTCTGAACAGGAGCTGGACGCGCGGTTTGGCTAGTTTTGACAATTTTAAGTGTACCGTGTACCGAGCAAACAACAAGAACTGAGACACAGTTTTCCAGTCAAAATGTGCTGAGAACTAAATGGAATGAATTCAGAGGTGCTCAAGAACCGAGGCACCACTGTATACCTATTGTCTCAGTCTGCGCATGCACGTAGAGTGGAACACGGTTGCCAGGTCTGCCTTTATGCTTAGACACTTGGCTAGTTTTAAGATTCTTTCCACAGACTTACTCACTGGATTTGGCAACCCCTGGAATTAAACGCAGCACCTGCCAAATGCCTATCGACCACTTTGTGGAGACTCAAATGCAATGTACACCGTAATAGAAATTTTTACGAAACAAAATAAATATTTCATATTAAAATTTAAACTTTAGGTCACATCCTTAGGCAAGATCGTTGGCTGCAAAAATGAGAAATGCAGAAATCTGATTACTACCTGAGTCGGAGGTTTCCCATTATCTGATCGTTCAAGTGCATTTATTATTGACAAAATTCCCATTCTCTGCAGTTATCAGAATATTAAGTGCATGCAAACACACTCACTCTCACTGTATAAGAAATCCCAGCTTTGTCCACTGGAGGGCACAAAGTAGGACTCACCCTCCCTCTGTTAGTGTGCATGCACTGAAAATGTGTAATCGGTGGGGGAGGGGAGAATGGTGTACCCGAGCCTCGCCACTAACAATCCTGTGAATTTCCCACGTAATATGGGAATACGCTTTCTAATACGCAGAGTGTGACTTGCCACGGCGCCTTGTGCTGGCTGTAGTTGTGTGAGAGCACGGGAGGAGGGGTGATACGAGGAGAAGTGATGACATCATGTGTTGCTATAGACCTGCTGCAGCACAGCTCGGGTGCAACGTATAGCACTCAGAACCCAGGCGTGACAGTTTGAGTTTAAGGAAGCCAGTTTAACATAACTACCCTTATGTGGTAAACCATGTGAGGCACTGGATACTATATACTAAACTGCCACTGGTGACTTGGTTTATTACCTCTGTTGATCTAACATGAAATATCTGATAGCAGAAGAACTAAAAAGCGTCAGCTCCTAAAATTAAATCATTAGAGTCCATTCACGTAAGCATTTAGGAAACGTGATCATAATGAAGATACCTGCTGTTTGGGTTGCAGTACAAGCTTGCTGGGTCGTAGATTGTGTGTGCTTGAAGCTCTGGTCATTTCCGGCCCTTTCTCCCTCCCCTGGGTTCCTTCTTTTCCTTTGACCCGCAGGCTTCTTTCCCGTTGCCCTGTTGCCTGGGAATGGCCGTTAAACACTGCCACACAGGAAGAGCAGGCATAACATGTCAAGAAAAAGAACACGTTCAGCATCACAAAAACTAGGGGTGCAACACTGCACTGTTCACCCTTTTCTCCAGACTATCCATTTTTCATTTGATACAAGGTAGGTTTCTGTTTGTAAGTATAAACAATGGAAAGCAACACACCTTTTGGTGTAAAAGTATTTAAACCCAAAACTTTAGTCCCCTGCAATTAAACAAAAAGTTAGGGCCAGGATCTAAACCTGATTATTGGACCAGAGCCTTTAACACTGAGCCATCGCTGTCTTTCACTCTCCTAACCTAAACGTGCATTCAGAATGAGGCATATATATGATATATTGATATATTTGACTTGTAATAGCTCTATAAATAGAGAAAAATCTCAAATTAATTAGGAGTCTCGCTAAGAACGCAACGGCAAAAGCAACCCTAGTTAGGGCACAAATCCATCGTGGGGGGGCGGCACACGGTCACACACTGATGGGCCACTTTAGAGACACCAATTAACCTAACACGCATGTCTTTGAACTGTGGGAGAATAACGGAGGAAACCCAAACAGACAAAAGGAGGACATACAGACAGGAGGACCCTGGGCGCTCTACCCTGGGGTTGAACCCAGGACCTTTTTGCTGCTTTACCTAGCGGTTAAGGCACTGGACTCTGGACCTGAAAGTCCTGGGTTCAAATCCCACCTCTGCCCAGTTGAAACAGTTGGGTCCTCAAGTAAGGCCCTTAACCCACCATTGCTTGGATTGTAAGATTGTATGAGTTGTAAGTCGCTCTGGATAAGGGCGTCTGCTAAATTCCGTAAATGTAAATATAAATTCTACCCAGCGAGCCACCGTGCTGCCCTTGTTAACTCATAATTCTTATAGTAATGGCTACATGAAAAAGTGTTTTTGGCACACCTTTAAAGCATTTGCCTTGTAAGTAATGACTAATTGAACCCATTCACACGTGGTGCGCTCCCATCCGGGCAGGTTCATTACGGCTCTGGTTGTTAGTTTTTTCCTTAATTAAAGCCCTAGCAGCGGCTAAAAATATCTAATATCCAATTTACGAAGGTCAGCACACTTCTCGTTTCGTTTATGCATTCTTCATTTGTCCCCGTGTTGATGAATAACGCATGGGATTTGACCTCTGTAGCTTCATATGTACACTCCTGGAGAAGTGCAAAGAAAGACTTTTATTGTGGAGATGCTACTGATTGTGCTATATTTAAGAATTATTGCTTATAATATTTAAATTTAAGGTTACATGACAGTACAGTCTAACCTCCTTATCGAGTACCTCCGTTTCATGGCTATTTTGGCAAGAGGCGAGTTTGGAGAAGCCGATGACGAGATTAACACTTCAACGGCGCAATAACAATTAGCAACGAGACATCAGCCAAGTGAGCAGGGTCAAGATCCACCAGCTGAGCAGACAGCAGGGAAGGCGACCCTGTCAGTAGGATAACCCTGTCAGCAGCACCTTACCTAAATTTGGCGGCTTAACGGGGTAGATTTTAATTGCTGGCAATACATTTGTCGCATTGCAAGAATGGCAAAAGCTGCTTTTCGAGGTAAAGTGTAGGGAGGGAAATCCGTCCTGCCATCAAAGGTGGCGAGAAACGGGGGCGAGATAATGAGTTTAGACTGTACCCTTACAGTGAGATAATAACACAAATGTAAAACGCACAAAGTTATTCTGTACACTTAGATGTTCCTCCACCTCAGCACCACTCTACTGGTCTCCATCAACAAAACCCAGTCCCACCAGAGTGCAGTAACTCCCTCCATCATTTAGTTATTAGGAGACGATGTGCTTCCAATAATTTACCAATAAAGACTGGATTTAAAATGTATTTTATTTGTTTTGAATTTTATTACATATTTAAATTGCATTATTGATTTCAATTATATTATTTACCGAATTGTGCTACTACAGCCCAACGTCATTATTCAATTAATATCTAGGTCATCCATGGAGAATGGGGCCTTTTTAAAATCTTGCTCCTCCCAAGGTTTCTACCTACAACTTTCAGGGAGTTTCTCCTTTCCACTGTTGCCCTAGGCTTGCTTAATTTGGGATTGGCCTTTTAAGATAATACAGTCGATTCCAGTTATTAGGACCACCGAAACAAATCCTATTATATAAGTATAATGTTATTCGCTGACTTGGATCAAAACTCTGCTTAATCGGACCAAAGAACGTGTACAGTATGTAATATCTGTGAAGAAATTCTTAGTCTCTGGCATCACTACCCAAAATCTTCAGACTTTCTCCCCATCCCTCTACTGCCACCTACAGGTCTTTGCCTAACATTTCCATTTACTACAAAAAAAGAAGCCACAAG
>JAVSBV010000001.1:828001-838775 GCA_033117975.1 Parotocinclus spilosoma
GATCCACAGGGTCAATAAACACGACCGGGCTGCTATAGCCAAACCTTTGTCTAAAACCAGGTGTTTCAGTTTCATTGACCAAACCCCTGTACATTTCTGGGAAGGCTACATTTTGGAACATGACTACACAAATTTACCGCCGTTCATCATTAATAGTCAATGTTGCAAAGCTGTTGCTTGGGACTGATGTCTATTGGGCTGTCAAGTTCTAACAGACCAAACTGCTGATGTATGGACATTTTGTATACAGGTACATTTTGCATGCTGAAACTAGAAATGGCCACAAAGATATGACGACATTATATTGCAAACAATTCTTCACAATCAGCCTTTACAGAGAGATCACGAGACCTGTGATACTAAAAGGGCTTTCCTATTTTGCACTGAAAATTGTATTTTACAACCAGATGCTACTGTATTACTACCCCTGGCAAAATTATGGACTCACCATGCTATAGGATGTTCCTCCAGTTTTTTTGTTTTACGTCGTAGAAAATAAACAGATCACACAAATGACACCAAACGTTTTATATTTAAAGCATTACATTTTCCTTTACCAGAATTAAGGCCTTATCATTATAACTGCTTGGCCAAACTTTACAGAGGGCACTGCTTTCAGGAAATGGATCTCTATTTCTGAGTGCAATTACCCCAAAACGTATTTACCAAGAGTGCAAATAATTCAGAACCAGACCAGTAATGAGAAATCAAAGAGGATGGTTCCCTTTTTTAGTCAGTTCCTCCTAGGCTTGCTCAATTTGCGATTGGTCTTATATATCAGAACACAATTTAAACTCATAGAGCTGCTTTGAAACAATTTGTTTAATCAGAATTCTTTCTTTTAGATGCATCTCAAGTATATAGCAGACAATGTTTAAAGAATTTAAAACCAGAGACAGTTTGGCCCACCTTCATGGGCCCAGATGTGCTGCTGCATGTCAGTTCCATTCCTTGTGAAGTAGAATTCACAGTATGGACATTTGGAGCCACGTTTCCCGATCACACCTTTAAAATGGCCGCGTATTCCAAGTCCCTCTAGGATCGTGCTTAACGATGAATCTAAGCAGTAAGAACACTTCAGATTATGGTTCCATTATGAAGAAATCCCAAAAATTCAACTGTCCATTTCTTTTACCTGGATGTCTAGATTTGATATGATGCCTCAGTTTGTCTTCTGAAAATGTCTTCTTACAGACTGGACAAACAAAGTTCGTCTTGACCTAACAAAGGTTAACCAATTCAATGAAAAAACAAACAAACAAACAAAAAAAAAGATACGCTACAACACTGACTGATTTTATACCATTAACATCCAGAACACTCACAATTGCTGAATGCGTTTTAAGATGGGACTGCAGCTTGTACTTGTCAGGCGTTGAGAACTGGCATCCTTCCGAAGGGCATTTGAGAAAGACGTTACTGTGTCTCTGGATGACGTGGCGCTTCAGGCAGTTTTTGGTAATCGATGAGTAGCTGCACTGGGCGCAGTAATAAACATGCTCTCGCGTATGAGTTCGTACGTGCATGTTGTAGTGCACCTTGTACCAGAAAAGCTTCCCTGCAGGAACAAATAACATGAAAGGCATTCAAAGCAGGGATCAAACCACTCAAGCCGGTAATGAAATCAGACATGTATCGTATTACCACAGTATTCGCACTCGAGGTCTCCGTAGATTTTCCGGATTCTCTCGAAAACTTCTATGTTCAACTGCCTTTTTTGCAGTTCGTCCAAAATCTGGGAGAACGCAGATTTTTTCTCTTCTTGCAAATCCTCCGTACCGCTAAAGCAAGGGTTGCTTTGAGTAGCACCAGATTCAATCCTACTATCCGTCACCAATTCTGAGAGTAAATGCTGTTCTGACGGGATACACGCTATGCCAACTGTTAGACTGTCTGTAGGCACGTTTGCATTCCCCTGACCAGGAGTTTCAAATTGCCTTCCACTGCATTCCACATTTGGCGAATTATCTCGTTTCTCTTTGTGTAGTGCCTCCTCTGATACCTTTTCGTTCATCCCACTTTCCACAGCTAATCCAGACTCATTAACTGGGCAGGCGTTGAGATCTCTTAGGTCCTCTTGGGACCTGTGCACCATTGTCTGTACGATTAAACTGTCAGAACCCTCTTGCTCCTCTATGCTGTCTATTTCCGTGACGAGCACTTCCTGCGTGTTGAGGAGGGACAGCTCCTTGGTGATCTCCAGCTCGTCTTGTCTCAGCATGTCCCGCTGGATTTCATCGCCAGGCTTCAGCACGCAGAAGCTGTTCCGGATCGAATCTTCGAAAACCGTGGACTCGTCTGCTTCCGGGTGGGACTCCCTAAAATGCGATTTGAGCCGGACGGTGCTGACAAACTTCTGCAGGCAAACGGAGCACACGTAGACGAAGGGATGGTTTCGGACGTGAGCCTGAAGAGCCTGATACTTTATGGACCCGTGGTCGCACAGCTCGCAGCCGAACGGTCGGTTGCTTCCGTGGACCATGAGATGCCGGTCACGCTCCAGCTCGTACTTAAATTTACGGTCACAGACGTGACAGTCGTAGAGCAGCTGCCGCTTACCCTCTCTGGTTTGGAGCCTGTACTCGTCGTAGCAGTCCTTCACTTTCTTGTCTTCCATGTCGTGGCTCTCGCGGATGTGCTTGAGCAAGTTCTTGACGTCCGAGTACTTCTTCTGGCAGAAGCGGCAGTGCTGCTTGATTTTCTGGTGCACCCTCTCGATGTGCACTTTAAGATGGCCTTTGCTCAGGCAGGTGAACGAGCAGTGCTCGCAGCTGAACTTCTCGCCCGTGTGCTTACGCATGTGGACGCTCAGATTAGCCTTAATGGCACTGGCGTAGTCGCACTGGGGGCACTTGAACGGCTTCTCGTTGGTATGGATCCGCAGGTGGGCCTGAAGGGAATGCTTGAACTTGAAGACCTTGTTGCAGTATTCGCAGGTAAAGATTTTTAATTGGGTCTGCCCTAATCTGCGGAAACACGCCAAAAAGACTTTGTGAAGACCAAGACACTCTTCAAAAATTTTAAGTCTAGGCTAAAAACGTTCTTATTTACTCAGGCTTTTAGTTAGATTTAGAATATGACGCATGGCTCAGGTTGGCTCTTGCCTCTTGGCTGTGTTACCTTCTGGTTCTCTCCCTTTAGGCCAGACTTTTTTTTAATTGCTGGTTTCTCGGATTTCCCTACTTAAGAATCTTCTGAGGAGGGAGGAAAAAAAATATAAATAAATCTTTATTTTTCAGCACTTCAGTTTCTCGAGGACTATGTGGAATCAATACAAGGAAGGAGGAGGAAATTAAAATACATTTTTATTTAAAAATAAAATTTATTTAACCTACAATTAAATTAAAGTGAATCTGGAAAAAAATGAACTGTAAAAAACGGTTGGGCGGGAAAAGCTAATTTTTTTTGGAAAAAACTTCAACCATTAGTGCTGAGGCAGATCCAAGAAATACCAAAAAACTTTTTTCTTTTTTTGTATTCTTCAAATATGATTGTCGGCGGATCCGTGAAACAAGCAATAAAAAAAGTCTGGTCTTAGCTATGCTGCTATAGTTAGTGCTGCCGGAGCATCATGCTGCACATGGCATCAGTGATTGATAATAGACTCTGTACTCCTAACCCATAAGTAACTACATTTTCTCTTTTCCCTCCAAATAGATGTTCTGGTACCAGTTCCAGCACCACACACTTAGATGTTCCTCCACCTCAGCATCACTCTACTGGTCTCCATCAACATAACCCAGTCCCACCAGAATGCAGTAACTCCCTCCATCACTTAATCACTAAGAGACGATGTGCCTCCAAAGACTTTCCACAGAGGACTGAGTTTAAAACCTATTTTGTTTTCAAATCTATTTTGTTACTTATTTTATTGTTAACTTAAATATTAATATTGATTTAAATTGTATTACTTACTTAATTTTACTATAACTTGAATATACTTTTAAATATTTACTTAATTAACATCTAGGCCACCCATGGAGGTCAGGTCCCTTTTTGAGTCTTGGTTCTCCCAAGGTTTCTTCCTTCTACTTTCAGGGAGTTTTTCCTTGCCACTGTCACCCTAGGCTTACTCAACTTGGGATTGGCCTTTTAAGATAATAGAAGATTGTAAAACTGTTTTGAGACAAAGCTCCGATATAGAAATAAATTTGACTTGACTTGAGAGCAAATACAGCAAACGTGCACATGTTTCATAGGATACCTGCTGGATTTCAGAGAGACATCATTAGCAGCTTGCTGGATGGCATATTCTTGGTAACCTTTCTTCGTGGCTTGTTCTTGAGAACCTGCAGGTGCCTCATATGGCAACATTGCCGCCGTTGGTAACATCGCCTCCTCTGGGGCAGCCTCAATGGGAACAATTTTTGTGGCACCTACAATAAGAAGTTTATTCGTAAAGCTTTTCCACAGCAAGCATCCACAGCACATTTTATTGTTCTAATGATATCTCACCCGGGATGGCTTCATGTGCTGCAAGAACCACATTAATAATGGGGTTCTTGGTGCAGCTCGTGGACTCAAAGTCCTTTAGAGTAGGGACTTTATCCGGCTTGACAGTACGTGCCTTCTTTTGCGAGCACTCTGCATCTTCTTCATCGGATGCACTCCTATCAGCATCAGAATTATCGCCTGGGCAGCAAATAGCTATGATTAGTATGTATCAAGTATAGTTTTGTGACCCAGACATATCAGTATTGTGGTCTACAGTCTCAATAAGTATGTGTCAATAATTAATTTATTTTATTATGGCTCATTTAAAATATGTTTTGGCTTTGTGTCCAATGTAGTACTGTCGTTTTGGCTAGGGACATCAGTAAACGTAAAGGCTAGAAATACTCCTACCACTGAACCCGTCTTCATCTGGAACGTCTTTGAGCTTTGCGAAGCAGATGTGTTTGGAAATTTGCCGTTTGTTGCTGAATTTGCGCTGGCACTGATTGCACTCCAGATCAGTTCCATCTTCAGATTGGGGTTCAGCTGCAGATTCCGACTTCACACCAGGCGTCTCTCCCTTCGGCTGACTGGACGCTTTGTTTGACCTCGATTCATTTGCTGGGACCTTCTTAGTTGACCCCTTTGGTCTACCACGTTTTCTTTTGATGATGCCCTCTGCAGGAACAGGAAGGCAAAAATACTTGCTTCTGTTTTTGTTTTTTTTATTGAAGATCACTATGACTAAACTGGAATGTGTGGGTGCTATAATCTAGGAAATGTTGCTGGTTTAGAAAACTCTACCTGTAGGTTGTTCCTGAGGAGTCTGTAAAGGCTTGAGTGGAATAATGATGTCATCTGTATTGTCACCCTCGCTGGTGTGTATCTCAAGGACATGAGACAGGAGCTGAGATTTACTTGGAGAGAATAGGTTGCATATTTTGCACATGAAGACTGAAGATCCTTCTGTAAACACAACAGCAGCAGCAGGATCAAGTCACTTATTAAAGCCAGATATAATATAGTGGTAAGATGTTACTAGAATTGTCCTATTTGATTCGGTTATGATTCAGATTAAGGTCGAGGTAGTCAGAAAAAAATGGGGAACAAAAGGTACATTCCAAATCTTGTAATGATGATAATAAATGGGGAGCATAATGGGTGTAAGTTTTAAGGGACCAAGCCATTATTATGAACACCAAAGATGGGAACATCCATAAGCCATATAAGGCCAGGACTTTGACTTGGCCATTCCAACACATGACAACTTTAACTCTTCTTTAACCATTCCTTGGTAGAACTACTTGTGTACTTGGGTCATTGGCTTGCTCCCTTACTCACATTCTCTTGAGGTTAGCTTTACAGAAAGATGGCCTGGTATTTTTCTTCAGAGATTTGCTGAAATAATTCATTGTTTCATTAATGATGGCAAGCCACCCTGGTCCTGATGTAGCAAAACAATTAAACTACTACCAGCATGTTTTACAGACTGTCATTTTGACATGCTTCTGTTCACCCCTATGAATATCCATCCTTCCATCCATTATCTTCTGCATGACCCACATGGGGTAGTGGGCCAGCCGGTGCACATCCAGCAACTCTGGGCGCAATTGCAGGAACAACCCTAGACGGGCCGCCATTCCATCATAGGGCATACACACATTCATACACATACACACACACACACAAAGGGACACTTTAGAGACACCAATTAACCTAACACACGTCTTTGAAACCGGGGGAACCCAGAGCAAACCCATGCAGACCCGGGTAGGACACACAAATGACCCAGAAAGGACCAACTCAACCCCCTGGGACTGAACCCGGGACCTTCTTGCTGTGAGGCAGCAGTGCTACAAATCGAGCCACCGTGCCCCCATGAAAATGTCACATGATACTCAATCTCATTTGACCAACTTTCTAAGATTTTTCATTTGCTTTTTCTGATGATCTGGTTTCATTAAATCATACAAAAAGCTTCCTTTTTTTAATCGCTTTATCTTCATTTTGAAATAATCCCTCAGTTTGTGAGCAGTATATAAAGGGAGCTGTCTCCATCGAAGCAACGTGTTTGCTAAAGGACAAGTAATGCGCGAGACCTCGTCAGTGTGTAACCGTTACACTGCTAGTACTTTTCAGACGAAGTTAAACACTGAATAATATTCTTTATTTAAAAAAAAATAACAATAATAAGGTTGAAACTGAAAAAAAAAAACCGGCTTAAAATGCAGGTGAGAAGTTACTTCGTGTTTGAGACTGTTATTTGTCGCGTAGTATCGAATTAGCATAAATAAACACCGAACACCACAAGTTTGGAGAGAATTTATTCGAATATTGTAAAGTATTTAACAAACCAAGGGAATGAAGTGAGTGAAGTTTTATCATGAGTAATACATTCACTTATGTGCTGTTTAGAAATGTTGGTTTCTATACGTGCTAAGGTTTCTGGAGCTGTTCGTGTTGCCTTTAGTGTAATAGCTTTGCACGACTTGTGTCATCAGTTTCGAGATAACACGTTCACTGTGAACTGCGTTGATTAAATGAATGATAACTGAGAACACCAGAGGAGGAAAAAGTCCTAAAGGAAAGCACCGTGTGTAAAAGTGAAGGGAAACTTTGACATTATTTACCGAATCCAGGTACAGTAAGTCACGTTAGAAAGTTGCTGACTAGTTTTACCTAACAGCTCTCGCTCTTCATCACATCAGCATTAGCTGTTTCTCTGATCTGCTCCAAACACCAAAGCCTTTCGTTCCTTACCTGCTCGAGCCGGCTCCATTAGTCCCAATTAAATCCCGTTCCAACAAAACGAAAACAAGTTTCAGATTTCTGCCTTTAGCCCCAAAGAGCATTTTGGGGCTGAATTTATTATAATAACATTACTTAAGCAATAGCTTCTGGCGAATCTGCGACATTACACATGGCGGATTGAATCTTGTCGAGCAGTTCGTGCTGGATGGAGCAGCGCCTCGTAATGTAGTGGAGGTTCTGCTACACGTGCAGATCTGTAGTTCAGAATTCAGTTCTTGTGATCAGTAGACGTGATCGATCGCGGGTGTGTGGAACTGTTTGATTGAACATTGTGCTATGTGCAGTACAGTAGTGCTTGAGAGCTTGTGTATGACTGCAGCTAAAACATCATCAGACCATCAGTCTCAAGAATACAGGCTGAGTCAAAAGAGTGCAGGATCCTTTTATTTCAGAAGGGAAAAATAGCTAAATATAACTAAATACCCCAGCAAGTGAGGAGGGTGTCTTTTAGGCTATGTACGGAACATGGTGACCCTCTTGAAAGCCGCCATGTTGAACCAAAAGCAAGTTAATTGCAGAAATTGGTTTCCACTATCAGATTTGCTACAATATCGCTTGTGGTTCAAAAGTTATCAACACAGAAATTTCAAAAGTTTTGTTGTTCATTGCAGGTAACTGAAGATGGAATTGTCTGGAGAACGTAGCTACCGTATCAGACTTCAACAACCGACACCCAAAAAGATCCCCGATTTCACACGGCACTGTTACATCTCTCGTATCCAATTTTACAGAAACCTAGAAACCCTGGATGGCAACCCATGTGGTGATCATCTGAAGAACCGCTACCAACGAAGAAACCATAACAATGGTTATGGCAGCGTTAAGTCAGCGATGCAGCATGTGACATGTCCTGTGTCTTTTGACTCACCCTGTAGATAGGGAGAATTCAGGTAAACAAATGTGACAAAATATTTTTCTTGGTCATTTATTTAGTTTAGCCATTATTGCGCACCTATGCAAAGCATAAGGCTTGAAAGTGGCTCTGCGAGTCTGATCTTCACATCCTGTTTGTGGAAGTGACAATAAAGCTCTGTGAGGACCTCAGAAAATGAGTTGTTTGAAGCTCTTTAGACTGGAAAAAGTCACAAAAACATCTCTGAAGATTTTGTACTCGTCCAACCACAGGCAGGCACAACACTGTGCACAAACAGAGGAAATGTGAGACTATTGTTATAATCTTCAGAAATGGGCTACCTATAAAAATCACTTAAAGAGCAAAGCATCTCATATTTGACTGAGGTAGCCTAGCGGTTAAAATATGGGTCATGGGTTCAAATCCCACCTCTGCCAAGGTGCCACAGTTGGGTCCTTAAGCAAGATCCTTAACCCACAATTGCTTGGATTGTAAGATTGTATAAGTTGTAAGTCGCTCTGGAGAAGGGCGTCTGCTAAATGCTGGAAATGTAAATGTAAATATTCAGTGAGGTTACTTAGGAACCCAGGGTAACCTTGAAGCAACTGAAGCCCTTTGTCACAGTGGCTAATGGCTAATGTTAATGTGCATGATTCTGCTGAAGAAGACTGAACAACAATGGTGTGCATGGCGGCTTGGAAAAGTGAGAAAGCAACTGCTCTCCAAAAAGAACACTGCTGCCTGTAAACAAGCCAGAATGATATTGAATACATGTTTTGTTGAGACCTTCTGGTGTAGTTAATTAGTGTTCTGTCTGGAGAAAGCAAAAATTATTTAGCATAATAATAATTATTATTATAAAATAATAATTATTTAGCCTTATTTAGCATAATAAACGTTTCTCATCTGTGAAACATGGTGATGGTAGAATAATACTTCAGGTATCTTTTCTGCCTAATAGTCTAATATAGTCTAATATAGCTTACCAAATTGATGGAACAATGCATTCTGAAATCTACTAGCAAATTGTAAAGGTACATAACAGGAAATCGGTCCATGAACTGAATCAAAAGGGAATAATAATAATAATAGGTGACACTTATATAGCGCCTTTCATAATCGCAAGGTCGCTTTACAAAAGAACATAAACAACAAAAACTTTAAACAAAGTTAACATTAAACCAAATCAGAAATTGAAGATGCAGAGAAATACGGCCTGACCCTGGAATGTGGGTCATTCAGGTATACGGTAACCATCACACAAGTTGTTACCAAAAATTGTTAAAAGAACAATCAGTTTAATATTTTGGAATGGCCAAATAAAAGACCTGTTTTTAGTCCAACAGATATGTGGAAGTTCATGCGAAGAAACCCAGAGTTATAACTGTTCTGAATGAGGAAATTGGCTAAAAAATCCTCCAAGCCGATCAGCAACACTGATCCACAGTTACTGGAAATATTTAGCTGCAGTTATTGCTGCACAAGGGGGCTCTATTAAATACTGAGAGCAAGGGTTCACATAATTTTGCCACTCATTGATATGCACTATTGGATCATTTTCCTCAATATATATAAATGACCAAGTATGCTACGCTGATCACAAAATTAGGGGATATTTCAAGAAGAAGCATTTGATTTGATTTAATTAAACAAAATCACCAGAAAAGCAAATGTAAAGTCGAAATAAGAGGTGAACAGAAGCATATGAAACTGGACGAGAGTGCCCCCACATTGACTGTTCAGTAGAGTGTATGGTCACCCAAGACTGCCAAAACACTCCGACAGTGATGGGGCATGGACAGGATCAGATTATCCAGCAGTTCTTGTGGAATCTTTTTCATATTGAAATATAACTTTATTTTTGTGAGCAATGTTTTGTTGTTTCATTTGTTTGAATTTTAGATTTTGGAGATATGATCATGTTTTGAGTTACTAATTTCACAACATTTCACTACATATTTGTACGTGTGGACAATATAAACATCAACAGAATGCATTTGTTATTACATTAAGTCATCAGGGATCAGGATGCACTGCGAAGAGAAGATAAGCCAGTGGATGGAGTGTAATGATCTGGTTTATTTTCCAGTCATTCACACCTTCAGCATGACATGTATTGTTACTTATAAAATTGTTGTTACATTGTAACATCAAACTATTATAACTGCTTATTATTATTTTTAATTGCTACTGTTTTAAGTATATATAATGTAGTTATTAAATCTTTCTTTCAAATCTTTCTACAACTCATTACGAGAAGCATCAGTGTCCAGCTGAAAATGTATTATTATTAACTATTATTATTATTAAGTATTATATGAGCAAGCAATTAAGTGTATGAATGTAAGTTAATCATATACACGAATAAGCCAAAATCTTATGTCAACATCTTTCATCACTGTTTATGTAGGGCTTACGTTAACATCTCTGAGTGCCCAGGCCAAGGGTTTTCCAGCTGTACATTACTCGCCGGGTCGTCTTCTTCCCACAGTGCATCTTTACTTCACAGGTAAACATATACAATCCCCATCAGAGTTGCTTTGTTCCATAGCTCCATGCTACAGCTCTGACACTTGTGTGCCCACTGTAGGCACTTTGGATGGCTGGGTTGGCATGGCCAATCTGACAAGTCCAATTTCATGTTAAGTTAGTAGTGCTTTACTGTGTATACACACA
>JAVSBV010000001.1:854551-870029 GCA_033117975.1 Parotocinclus spilosoma
GTTCTTGTTTGTACGTTTGCTATACGTGTAAATCACACAATAAAGGTTTAATAAACATTTAATATGGTACATAGCACATCCCGCTTTGTAACATAGGGCATGTTCATTTAATTGGACCAGCTGGATATTGTGACCAAAACAATTGCGTCCCGATGTGGTCCCATTAACCGGAATCGACTGTATTTATGTTCAGAGAACAAGTAGATAACTGCATAAAGTCAGATCCTGGTAATAAAATATAGAATATTAATCCTACTAATCCCTGTGACACTTCAGATATCAAATAACAGGAAAACCCTGGAGCCATGTGTCATGTGTATCAGATAATCAGATATCAGTAGCATGACTAAGTAGAAGCTGGTAGTAACTACTTTACTGTTTACTCTTTAATCCATCTAATAGCAGCACTTTCCTGATCTTATCATGTGATAACAGTTTCTCTATAATTAATAACGTCTTAAGTATAAACAGTATGATCTTGTTACAATATAGTGACAAAAGTTTGTGGACACCCACATCATGAAATCCAGAACATGCTTATTAGTATATATGTTTCCTTCTAACTTTGCTGCTACAGCAGCCTTTGTTCTTTTAAAAAAAGGCTTTGCACTACATTTCGGAACATGACTGTGAGGTCGTCTTCTGATGTGAGATAATAAGCCCTTAGCTTAAACATAAGCTCACTTTTGGCATCCTAGTGCATCTTCAAGGTGTCTGATGAACTTGGGGTCAAGGTTCTGTCAAGATAGCACAGTTCTCAGTCCAGTTTGGCAATTCATTTCTCTGTTAACTTTGATTATGGAGAGCAGAGCAGAAAGATGAGGAACTGTCTTGTTGGAAGTGGAAACCTATAAATGTGTCATATTGTGAGTCACTTGTCATTCTACTGCAGCTGTTAGTCTGTGAGGATTACATAAATGTCTGCTTTATATTATTAATATAAAGTGAGTGGGAATGTTGCTAAAATATAGATCACTGATTAGAAGGGGTGTCCAGAAACTTTTGTTGATGTAGTGTCTGTAAAGGTCTTATTTCTAATAGCAGAAAGTGGTGTTACTGGATATAAAGGGCAAGTAAAAAGTCCCAGGACACATCATGTGCTGTGGTTCTTCAGACGGTCACTAAGTTTCTTGTCGTCCCGGACATCAGAATCGTCAATTCCATCTTCAGTCATGAATTGTAATGAACAACAAAAGTTTTGAACGTTCTGAGTTCGACAACTTTTGAACCACTAGGGAAATTGAAAATCTGATTGCAATCAATTTCAGAGATAATTATGGTCTGATTTAATATGCTACTTGACCACCTTTTTATTGAAAAAACTTGCCCTTGATCAAATATGGTGGCTGTCAAGATGGCGCCCATGTTCCAGACTAAAAGAACCCCTTTCACCCATTACTTGCTGGGGTATTCAGATACATCATTTTCTTTTTTGTTTCTTACATAAAGGGCTGTCCTGTGGCTTTTAACTTTTCCTGTACATTAATTTACAAGTAGTTAAAAAGATCACTTAAAAAAAAAACATTTTATAAATCCAGACAGAATGCATTTCCTTACAATAGGTCTGTATTATATTGTATTAACAGTTAACTATTGTATACATGCAGATCATAAGACTTACATTTGGCCACTGAATCAGCCCAGTTATAAAATACATATTTAAACGCATATGTAATTATAGCTCTAATAAATCTAAAAATATAAAATGATGCAAAATTTGTGTTGAAGACACACACTCAAATTAAAAAAACTTTAAAAAATCAACATGTGGCATTTATCTAAAATATCTTTTGCCAAACCCCTGTAAGTATTTGGCTCCCAAGGACTGGATCCACTAAGGGAATTTCCTTCACATTTCTGTTTCAGTTGAGGTTAAGAAGTCCTTCTTTATGAATGGCATTAAATAGCCTTTCTTTGTGTGTTATATTGAATACAGTCGAATCCGGTTAATTGGACCACCGGTTAATAGGACCACCGGTTAATAGGACCAGCGGCTTATTTGGACCAAATCCTAAAGTACCAAAACAAATCCTATTATATACGTGTAACGTTATTTGCTTATTTGGACCAAAATTCCGCTTAATTGGACCAAAGAACGTGAGAGCGAATAAGAAAACCCATGCTGGTTTTTCTTGTTGTGATGACAAGACCAATGTACCTATACCTATACATTGTGTTGTAGATCGTTTCGAATAACTTGTTGTGTTGACAAGACCAATGTACCTATACCTATACATTGTGTTGTAGATCGTTTCGAATAACTTGTTTGCAAATGTGTTTTTCAATGAACAAAGTTTGTAAGCAACAGTAGTTCTTGTTTGTACATTTGTTATACGTGTAAATTGTACAATAAAGATTTACTAAACATTTAATATGTTACATAGCACGTCCCGTCTTGTAACATAGGGCATGTTCGTTTAATCGGACCAGCCGGTTATTAGGACCAAAATGATCGTGTCCCGATGTGGTCCCATTAACCGGAATCGACTGTATTGATGACTTAGTACAATTTTATTTGCAACAACCTTCTTTTCGCAATAGATGAACAGGATTCAGTAAGATCCTGGAAACTTTGGTGAGAAAACAGCAATGCGTGTAAACAGATCCAACGGATTTAGAGCCTCAGTTCATGTTCATGCTGCATCGGTCTGTTCAGAGAGTTTTTGTTGTCGCTGCCAGAGGGCTGCTGGAAGTGCTTGTGTCTGTTAGCAGTCTCACAGACACACAGATAAACACGCGATTGCTCGCATGCACCCACCTGTCGCTGTTGCTCTCTTTCATCGTTCCTGCAGGATGACTGGCTGAAATTTTAGTTCATGTGTTGGACTGTCACATCTGCAACATGGAACAGCCACATGATTCCGGGGGTGTAAAGTTCTCTCTTGTTTGTTTCCCAAAATAACATGCGAGCACTTATAGTCCCGGAGTGTAGGCCTGCCAGCGTATTCCATTGGCATGTGTAAAGTACCTTGTGTCCATAGCTCGCTTTCTGAACATTTGTGTCAGTGAAACCAAACATTCAAAATAACAGAAAGAGTTGCTTTTAAATAGCAAAACATCATGACTGCATGACTGAGTTTCTTTTCAGAGTTTCATATAACAGCACATTCTATAAATGACACAACTATCACTTATTACTTTTAAATCTGATAACATAGTTCAAAGAGGCCAAATAATAAAGGGTTAAAATATATATGAAACCTTTATTGCCTCATATATACTTGGCTTTATTGGCTTTAGTTATGGCTGAGAACCACTGCTTTACAGCTTTACTGTTAAATGCCAGAAAGCATAGGCATTTACAGCCAATCAAGCATATGCAGATCATAAGACTTGAATTTTGACACTGAATCAGCCCAGTTATGAAATACGTTTTGGGCACATATGCAATTATAGCTCATACGGATCTAAGAATGGAAAATTATAGAATTTAGGTTGAGTACAGATAGTAATATTACAGAACCCAAATGACTGTCAGATTTTAGGCAAAAACCAACATGTGCCCCAAAGCATAGACATGTCTAGCCCCTTTTTGGGTTCCAGCACCACAGTGGGTTTTTTTTTTAGAAAATTAAATGATTGTTTTTATAGACAGTTGTCTCTGTTAAGCTGAAAAAATCAATTTCAACAATTTTACAACAAATCTAATGAAGCAACCTTCAGTCAATCACTGGGAGCTCAGCAGCCCTAAACCTCTGGTCGTAGAATCATTCCTGTCCAGGGGTATAGCCACAAACATGACAATGGAACTGACAACCTTCGCCTTATTGACCCAGTCTCAATGTATTTGAGACAGAATATGGCCCTGTCAGAGGTTTATGTTTATGTTTATCTGGTTTGCTTAACGTCGCTATCAGCATCAGTGTCCTTTTGACACACACAAGATTACATCAGAGCTAGTTATATATATACACACACACAAGTCAATGCCAATTTAGAGTAATCACTTAGCCTAACATGCATGTCTTTGGACTGTGGGAGGAAACCCGAGTATCCAAAGTAAACCTGCAGAGAACATGCAAACTCCACACAGAAAGCACCCAGGCTGTTTCAACCAGTGATTGAACCCAGGACCTCCTTTCTGTGAGGCAGCGGTGCTAAACACAGAGCCACCGTGCCACCCCAGCCTTATCAACAACAGAAAAAATGATACATAGACTGGAATTGAATCATATAATATCCTAAAGGGATTTCAGTTTAATGAAGCCAAAGGATGTTTTTAACTCACAAAGTCTGCTGGCACCTGTTTAGAAGTTTATTTAGGGCTCCATAATAACCTTTATCTACTGTATCTCTACCAACCTCTTCTATTGTTTTTGATTAATTGCTTAACAACAAGCCATTCAGGACTAGTATGACAGCATTCTAAGACAAATTAAAGGTGTTCTGAAGGCATGTCTGGCGTAAGAAGCAGAATGCTATGAGTGTAGCACTTGTCTGGATTTACATCCAGAGTATTATTGGACGTAGTCCTAGAAGTGCCTTCTGGCTCTATCAGGGTCACATACAGACACAACTGGCAGTGCCTTAGTCGGATTATACATTCATTTTGAACATTAAGTCTGATTATGCATTCATTTTAAATGTTAAGTCGGATTATACATTCATTTTGAACGTTTAACCTATTGTATGGCTTCATAATAACTGCACCTGAGTTTATGCACAAAATGATCAAATAATCTTAAAATAAATCTTAAACACACTTTATTTAAGACATGGCATTTGATATGATCAACTACAGTACATATAAAATTATACAAATGAAAACAGGAGGGAAAAGCAGCGTTAGATTAGCGCTGTAGATTACTCTATTATAGTAAAGCTTTTAATATGAGTTCAAACAAAATGAAATAACTAGACATAATTCAAATGAGAATTATTTAGAATCAATCAATTCAAACAAGCCAATAAATAGAAAATTACAGGAATGTGATTGGATGCAGGTGTGTGGAGCAATAAAACCTTTTTTTTATAAATGAACATATATTAATGGTCCTGCTTCTATATTGCACTTCAAACTGTAACTAATAGAACTACCTGTCATTTCTTATTACATCTAACCTAAAGATACCATACAGTGAACCTGTAGAAGCATGCACATTCATGTATTCATTTAAACTTCATGTGAACATCAAGTTCTTAATCAACAACCTTGGGGTTTTGGCTTTTTATTTAGACATATTTAACGTCGTCTTTCTCATTCTCATTATTATTATGGTGTAAATGGTTTGTCAGAGACACACACCATTGGAACGGAGCCATGGTCAAAGAGTTTAAATGGCAGCGCCCCCATTGATGCCCATGTATTTGTGGCTGGGTCATAGCAGTCAAAGCTGTCTGAATCCTGGACGACATTGTGACTGCTGATGTAACGGCCACCGGTGACATAGAGCTTGTTGTTGATGACGGTGGCTGAGTGATGCATTCTCCTCTCTGACATATTCTCACATTTAACAAATTGGTTTGCTTTGATGTCGTAGGCCACCACTCTCCTCGTGTAACCTGTGAAAGAAAAAGTTTGTGCCCTGAGCAAACCTAAACGAATAGATGCAGATTGAGGTTTATATAAAAGGGTAAAAAAAATGTGTAATGTTCTTAAAAAAGGTATCAAATATCAGTAAATTATTATACTATATAATGATACAGTATATGATCTAAATAAAATCCAAACTCAAATACAATTTGTATGTAAAATAATATGTAAATGAATAGTAAATGTATTTAAGGTATAACCATATTTGTAACTAAGTCTTATTTACAGTACTAAACACAAAAAGATTTGAGGCAGAAGTACTCAGACTAACCAGCACATTTTGCTTTTTACAAAACCACATTAAAAAGATTGCTTAGTATAATTCTAAATTATATTTATGAGCTCCTAATAATTAACTCCTTTAAAGTATTAATGTGGGTAATATAGTAAAAGGGTAATAAAGTAAATAAAGAAACTCTACCATTCTGCAAAGTATATAAAAATTATTATAAAGTTCGGGGGGGGGTTTAAACATGTGCCTTAAAGCTAAGAAATGCCCAACCTGGGGTCTGGAGCCCCTTTGGAGTGGTGGTGGGGTGCAAACATCAAAAAAAGTCTTTGACTGCTCTGAGGTGCTTTGAGTTTGTCAAAATATAAATTGCACATGTCATATACAATTTTTATTAAATACAAATAATACTTTTGGTAGTGAATGAAATCCTCCAACAAACCTCCTATGATGTAGATTTTTCCATCGATAACCACGGCAGGGGCGCTAACGTTCTTCACAATTCTGTTCTCCATTTTATACCAGAGGTTTCGTCCAATGTGGTAAACCTACAGTATGGGTAAATTGAAAGTGCACCAAAACTTGTAATCATTTCTATTCTAGCTGGCATGGCAGATTCCTGAACTGGAAAACCCTTACCTGGATCATTCTTATTGGATTTTGCATGGCATCCTCCCCACCAAACACATAGATCCTCTGGTTATGTGCTGCCACAGCAGGGTGCTGGACTGCTACTGGCATCGGAGCCATGCGCTCCCATTGGTTGAACATTGTATTGTATCTTTCCATCCCGCTGGACAGCTGTCTGTCAGTGGTAACCCCTCCTAAAACAAAGATGAAATGCAAATAGGCTATGCTCTGATGGGCAAATCGAGGAGCCAGCATGGGTTCAGCCAGCCTCCACTGGTTCAGTTTGAGAGACAGGGTGTAAACGGCAGCACTGGGTACACCGGATCCTCCTGCTTTCATAAGAAAACCTCCCAGAACATAAAGGATGCTGTGCATGCAGACATAAGAGGCACGGTAGAGTCGTACGGGCAACATAGCCAGCCACTGCCAGGCCTGCGTCTGTTCGTCGAAGAGCAACGCCTCGCGAGATGTGCGCTCGTTATTTTTGCGACCGCCTACAACCACTAGGGCTTCTTTGCAGGCCAGACGCCGGGGAGCTGTCCAGAGAGGCTGTATGTCTTTTGGACAGTTTGAACCAACGGAAAAGAGGAGACGTCGAACTGAGTCAATGATCTCTGTACAAAGGGAGGAGGACTGCACTAGGGGGTCACTGGCGATAAACTGGAACAGATAGGAAGGATGGATGTATCGGAGCCTCACCCTTCGAAACAGGTCATGGATGGCACCTTGGCGGACAAAGAGATCATGATGGATCCATGCCAGAAGCATCTCAAACACCTGCTCCTCCTCAGCACACAACTGGTCATCCTCCAAATAATCCACCAGCTCCTTTAGGGAGAGTTCGCAAAAGTCCTCGGAAACCACAACATCAGAGAAGCACTTGACAGCCATCTCTCGTGCTTTGTGCTGCAAGCTGGGGCAGTGCAGAATGTCTGAGAGGCGGATCATGCTCAGGCAATTTTTGGGGCTGAGCTGCTCCTGTAAGAAGCTTGAGCAAGCCTCAAAAAGCCGCTCGTACTGTAGCATGGCAGCGGCCTGCATCAGGGGAAGAACGAGCTCCATCGTGATAGTGATGGCGCCTGTGTAAACATATTCCACAATGTTGTTCAGGATGTAATAGGGAACTCCCTGCAGATCCACCCTAGCTTGCTGGCTTTCGCGAAAGTTGCTGCAGAACATAGCGTGGAAGTAGGGACTGCTGGAGACCAGGACGTTCCGGTGGCAGGGGATCTGGTAACCGTCGGAGCAAAGGACAATGTCTGTAAAGATTTGCTCCTTCCTCAAGTTGTTCAGTTTCAATGGCAGGGTTGACAAGAGCTCTTTATCTTCAAAGTGTAGGACTTCTGAAGGGCCATCTTGGCTACCAGAGGAGATATAAAGAAGATTACTGATATACCTGCCATTACATCTGGTAATTGGTCATTATTAGGCTATATTAGGTGTGCAGGGAGTTCCCTGGGGGTCCAGCAATTTCAATGGATGAGGCATGTTTGGGCCCAAACAATCTCAGATAATACAATTTAAGGGACATTATACATGTCACTTGTAATAATTTCACTGTTATGGTGATCTAGTTACTTTATTATGTTTTGGTCAGTACGTAGCTTGCAATGTTTAAAATAAATTCCAGTTGAGTTTGAAAGCTGTGGGCTGGATTGGGGGGGGGGTATTCTCGAAATCAGTCTACAAAAGGGGGCACACTGCAAAAAATGTTTGGGGATCACTGCTTTGTTTTAAAGGTTTGAACTCTAATCACTTAGTTCTGGAGTCATCTAAAATTGCATAGTTATTTTTTTTGGTGCAAGACATGTTAGTACACACACAACATTAAATACACAAAACTCATAATTCAACCTTACAATACAAGCAATTGTGCGTTAAGCAGCTTGGCATTTGATCCCTGAACCTTTAGGTCCATAGATTGGCCTTTGAACCATGGACCTTCAGGCGCATAGTCCAGTTCTTCAACTGCTAGACCACCATTAAGATTCAATCCAATCTACATTTTTCCAGTCTGTAACTGTATAATTTTGGTGCACCTGTGCCAACTTTAGTTTCAGCTTTCTTCTCTTGGCTGAATAAAAAGGAACATGACAGGGGTTCCATTGTTGTAGCCCATCAACCTCAAGGT
Organism: Parotocinclus spilosoma; assembly: GCA_033117975.1. Taxonomy (NCBI): domain Eukaryota; kingdom Metazoa; phylum Chordata; class Actinopteri; order Siluriformes; family Loricariidae; genus Parotocinclus; species Parotocinclus spilosoma. Next base: position 863,075 of record JAVSBV010000001.1, read on the forward strand.
TTCACATGTGTTTTCTGAGACTACAGTTGAGCTGGTTAAGTAAGTTACTGTAACCTTCCATGTTTCTTGATGTTTCTTGAGCAGTTTGAGATTAAATAATTAAACCATTGTATTCATGATTGGAAACCATTAAAAAATAATTCACTTTCCTCATATACATATAACAGCAGTGGTCATGACACAACGAGGTGTCACAAAGGTGTGTCAGTGTTGTAACAAACAAGTGCAGTTGAGTTATGTTGTGTTTACAAATGTCTCAAAGGTGACAAGCTAAACAGGGTTAGGGTTAGTAATTGTTTCCATTTGCAGTTATTTGTATATTAGATGTTTTATGTATACAAATGCCTATATAGATCTAAACTCTCAATTGTAGTTAGTCTTACCTCGTTTCAGCCAAATCATAACACATCCTGTAAGTTTTAGCACCTGCTTCGCTGCAGGCGTGTGCAGACACAACCGAATCTCTCACTCAGGCTTTCGGAGCTGCCTTTACACCTATAGTGTGATCTGACAGAGCAGAAGACAGATGTTTATAGAATGGATCACACTCTTGTTTGTTGTCAAGCTGTCCTTCCACGAGAGCTCTGTGTACATTCCAGTCTATTAAAAATAGAAAGTCACAGACTTAATCTAAGCTCCAGCTACTCCCACTTGCACCGACATGTGACTCAACCTCTCGCTTACTTTTCCAGCAGCACACAAACTTCTTGCTCCACCGTATGGGTATATAAACATTACTGATAGCTTGCCATGTACTTGAAAAGACTGTAGTGTTTTCAAACAGCAGCCAGCACTGTGTTCCTGCAGTAGAAACCACAAAGATGATGGTTTTAGCTGCACCTATTATCTAAAAGCGAAACAAAGCAAGCCTAAACATGTCCCCAGCTATTTCCTCCCTGATTATACAGTTGTGTTTAATTGGTTTCATTGGTAAATAGTTACACATTATAAGAAAAACAGTGGACCTAAAACTTTGGTGTACACCTATTTTCAATCTGTACCAGTTGATTGTTTGAGTAAAACAGACCCACTTCACCATCTGATACTGATAGCACACCAACAGTGGTATAACACTGGCCATCATCCAGATTTACACACTGGACTTTAGGCTCTGGTAAGCCACTGGGTGTCATGGTAAAAGGCAACCACATGCATCTGAACATCATCTCTCTAGGGGTGGAACACAAACATTGTGGTTAAGTGCTGGATCTAATTGTGAGCTGTCCAAAGTTAGCACAATCAAAACTAGACCCAAAGCCATGGGGATTAGTATGGGGGTTTCCATGCTTATTGCTCCAACAGACGCCATTCTTCGGAGAAGTTTTTTTCAAAGATATTGGAACACAACTGTGAGGTCGGACACTGATGTTAGACAAAACGCCCAGGCCTTATAATTAATCTTAAAGGTGTCTGTGTGGCCCAAACTGTGTTTATTGACTTCTTTTTACTTGTAAGAGGTAGAAACCTATGAAAGTGCTATATTGTCAGCCACAGAGTAGGGGCACAACCAGTTCTTCTGCCATTGTTTATCTATGGAGATCCCGTGTCTATATGCTTCATATTGTAAACCTGTGAGGGGAAAGTGTGGCTGAACTTAGAAATCACCAATTATCAGGGGTGACTACATACTTTTGGCCATACAGTGTATTGCCTAATAATATATGTGTTATATTTCAGCAAACACCAAACCTGTTTATGGATGGAAGCCAACACTAACTCACAAAGCAGACACGAGACAGGATCCAGATCAAACAGAGGTTTATTTTACTGTGCTGGATAGAGAAAGAGCCCAGACGGAATCGGTGGCAACCAGGTGATGGACAATAGGGCAGTCAGACTCAGGATGGAACCTAATACAGGAACAGGCAAGTCAGATGTAGGTCAGAGTTCGCCTGACGAACAGTCTTGACTTTGGGTCAGGTCTGTGGTGGGAACACGGGTAGCAGCAAATTCTGGGCCCTGTACACTCTCAATGTCAGTGGGCCCCTATCCATGCCAGTACACGAGGAACATGAGCAAAAAAAAACAAAAACGGATTTTCATGGGCCCCTCTCATGGGTAGTCAGGTCCACTTTTCCCCCCACTACCATGCCCATATGGTGCAGGTAAACACCAGACATGACTAGGATTTGCTAGCTGAAATGACAGCAGCTCACACAAGTACTGAGGCTTGCTGAGACCAAACCAAGGATGAACTGAGCTGAACTGATAATCCATACTGACCTTGTTTCAACGCTGATCAATTATGACAGTACTTATTAGGACTAAAATGCTGCAGGTGTGGCTGTCTGGTACTCGATATAAGGCAAGGCTGGCATGTCATGGAGCAACAGCATGCAGGCACAGGAAACATGCTCACTTAACCTTTAAAGAGGACAGACAGACAGACATAAAAAGAGAGAAATGGGGGAAACGGGGTGAAAAATGGGTAACTAGAACCTAAAGGTAGCACTATGGTTCCAATTTGAGATGGGGCAATACTGGTGTACAAAGGTCTAATTCTAAAATTCTTTGAAATTCACATCAAAAATAGCAATGGGGTTTCCGTGAACTGTTGCTTCTGTTCGTCTACTGTACTGTTCTTGACGGTTGGGCAACTGCACTAGGTGTTGGGGGCACAAGGATGGCATGTCACAAACAGACAGCATGTTTTGATACTGAGGCTTGTGACGTTGATGGGGCCCAAAAATGTTCACTCCCCCTCCTGTGTACTGTGTGCGACAGTGGAAGACATGATCCGAGACTTCATGTGCACTTTTGACTTTTGTAATGAGAGATCTGTTTGCAGTCAGATGGCTGAAATGTAATCTCAGTAAGGGGGTTAAGAAACAAACAAAAGAACAGGAAGTCCACTGTAATGGCTGGGGATGGCAAATTAGGCACAATATTTCATACCGAGTCCAACAAAAGAAATGTAGAACATGTATATTTCCATTATGTCAAAGACATACTGACAGATTAGGTATTATTTGTGTTTCATATATTATCGCGTTTAATATTTGTCATTTAATGTCTTACACCAGGCACTTCATGGTTTTTGGGACCATTGGTGAGCCTTGATTGCTTCGGCTTTTTTATCAGGTTTAGAGAGTTTTGTCCTATCCCTGTTGCCCCAGACTTGGGCAGTGGGCTGTGACCTTAAGTGTTTGCAAAGCTATTTTCAGATCATGTTCTAACGTAGAATAAAATTAATAAATTTAAGTTAAATAGAAAAGTAAAGACTGACTTGACCTGACTTCACTCTTTTAACGACGTCCTAGCAGGGATAACAATGTTATACAGTGAACGTTTGACAGTTTAGTAGCGCCATCTAGTGTATAATACAGATAAGCCAAGTGTTTTACTGTGTATGAGTTTGAATCTGTAATGATTTGGCTCTAAAAGGAGCACTCCACTTATGCTTCTGCTGCTTTTAAAACCTCAGCTGTTACCACCATTTTTAAGAACCAAACCTTGTATTAGTGGAACATTACTGTCTCATTTCTTATCTAATGTCACAGTGTTGAAGCTCTCTGGCCTGGTTTCTGTAACCCAAACCAGCAGCATTACTAGGACATCATTACTGGGTGGGCATATAAAATTTGATATCAAAAATAATAATGTGATATCATTAATAGCATTTCTGACCTCAAGAATTTATCTCTTCACATCGATAATGATTTGAATGAATTTCCAAGAATTCAATTTATGATATCAATAAGTTTTTGCTGATACTGAATTCCATTTTTGATATTCAGAATTCATTTCTGATATCGATAATTAACTTTTTGATATCAACAATGACATTTTTGATATCTATATTTACATTTTTGAGAGATATTTTATTTAGTTTAAGAAAAAGAAAATACAGGATTACACAAAAATACTATTCGAGATAGCTAGCAAGCAGGAAATGTATCTTGTTCTTTTCTAACACACCAAATTCAGTATGACTGATGAATAATGTGTTCTAAGAAATAGGGGTTTCGTTTCACTCACAGATACCACAAACCTTTAAACAGACCCAGATAAGTAGCAAATCCCCAACTGCAATCATTTGAGTCATGTAAAGGAATCCCTGCTTTGATCTGTGCTAGCATACTATTAGATCATAAAGTCCCTCAGATCCTCAATGTGTTGTAAAACCTTAGTCAGAAGGCACAAAGGTAGAGCGGTGTTCACCAAACGTATGAAACCCTCCCACTTCTTATCTGAGACTCTTAGATAAGGGAGCAATATTCTGAACAACAATTAAGCATAGTACTTTGAATTCAGAACTCAGACTAGATAAGTCAGTGGTAGTTGAATCTTTAGTGTGAAAGTACAATACCAGGACGGTGTCCTCAAATGATTACTCACCTCTGGAAGAAACATTCAATTCTGCTGCCACTTTTATGTTAAACGCTCTATGTTCCTGATTCAGAGATATTTTATTGAGGAGCTGTAACCCAAGGGCAACCCAGTCCAAGTATGGAGAAGAAATGGACAGTCATCACAGCAAGTAAACATCATATGTGGCAAACAAAGGACTGATCATAAAGCTTCACATTACAAAAATAAAAAATAAAAGAAGTGAACCAATGAACTAAAGCTGAGATTTCGCAAGCTCAAATCAACATTAGTTTCAAAGCACAAAGCCTTATCTTTTCGTATAGTTTTTGGTGTATTTTTTTTAACTTCTCTTATAAACACAAATCAGACTGTTTACCAACTTTAGTCTTCTTATGCTCAGCTTGCTTCATATAAAATATCTGCATGTGCATGCATATGCTGTCTCATTCTTGTTTTCCATTGCTTCTGAGTCAACAGCACTTTCATGACTTTCACGCAGTCTCTTCTCTTTCTTGTTTATAGTTTCACTTTCTCCCTGGACCCCTATCGGGTTTGCTATTTTAACACTTTCAGTAGCTCTGCAGCTCCTTTCACATTCAATCTGTTTTCTATGTTTTAGGGTATTAAAACATTTTCCAGCTAAAGCACACTCAACATGTCAATAGAAGTCCAAACAACACTCATTTGCATATTCAAAACATACATTCACTGACAAAAACAACAACAAAATCATCCTACTCTCAAAGAAGGAGTTGTTGGAGGCGTGCAGGGTCTTATATGGTAACCTGTGGCACATTTCTTCCATAGATATTGCAGCTGGGCCTGTAGATCCTGCGCACATGTAGGATGTCAGAGCTGGCGCCTCAGCTGGTTCCATAAAAGCTCAACTGGTGATGAAACTGGTAACTGGGCAGAAAGTGTTGCAACCTGATGCAGCCATTCCTAAGAAACCCTTGCTGTGTGTGGGTGAGCATTAAACTTCTGAAAAATGCCAGTTAGGGTTACAGTCACTGACTTTCATATGTAATGGCTGCCCAGTACTGCATCCCAATCATCACTGGATCCCAAACAAAGATTGGATTTGTCACTAAAGACAATACAGGTCCAGTCCATAGGAGTACAGGTTTCTTGTTCTTGACACCACTGCAAACGAAGGCAACAATCCGACATTTCTACCTGGGTGTGTTATTGCTTTTTGTGTACAGCAGGAAGTGGATGATTCAACTTTTGGAAGACTTTTTGTTTAGGAGATAATGACAACAATCGCTCAGGTCCTTACTAATGAACGTTTGTCTCACATCCAACACATCAACTATGAGAACCAACAGTTCACTTACTCTCTAATGTTCCCAGGCCTTAAGGGGTGCAGTGTTACGAGATGATCAGTGTTTTTTGGTCTGTGCGTGGGTTTTAATGTTTTGACTGATTAGTGCAAACCTAATCTGAAGAGTCTTTAGTCTAATCTTAGCTGCTTTGTGACAATGCCTATTGTAAAAAGCCTTTAATATAATCTGGAGAGTCTTTAATGTCTTCTGGAGTCTCCAATCTAATCTAAGGAGTCTTTAATCTAATCTGGAGAGTCTTTAATCTAATCTGGAAAGTCTTTAGTCTTGCAATGGCCACCAAATGTGATATTGGTTTCATGGGAAGATTCAAAAAGAAACCAAACCTTATTGTACAGGAGAAATGTTGTATGCAAAACATTAATTACATTAAACCCATTTTAATTGTATTACCATAATAAACACATATGAGTTTGTCAGCTACAATGGCTACTATTCAAATATTTGTATAATAATATTGAATAATATTTAATATTATGAAATTTATATAATATTTCTTTATGTCATTTGAATGCTGGCAAATTTGGTTGAGCTAGAGTTAGGTATCTCAGTACCTCTCAGTAAGATACATTAGCCTTATCATGTAGCTGCTGTGAAACAGCTGTGGAGTGAAGAACTGCTGAGAAAAATGATTTACATCTTCTTCCTCAAAATGCCATGTACCATCTGTATTGCAGATCCGGCTCCTGGTTGAAGTCCTCAGCAAGTGGCCTCAAACTAACTTCCTGCATATATTATAAAGCTTTATAGGTGTCGTATTTGAGAGGGTGTCCCCTAATCAAAGTCTGAAGGGGGTAGAATGCCCCCAATGATTCCTGCTCCGAGCATCCGAGAGAGATTTTAAACAGTGTGATGTGTTTCTCTACATTTCTAGATTTGATCAGATTTATTATTATTTTCAAATGATGTGTTTTAAAAAATCTGGTTTAATACTGCGGCTGAGTTGCTGGTTTGCCCGGCAGTTCGTGCCTCCCCTTATAAAGGGCACCTTGTTGCTGATGGCATACCCGCAGTATAAACACTCAGCTCTCGAAGCCATGGGAGAGAGGACACTAGGCTACTAGCCAAAGAGTGAGTGCTGTAAGAGAATGTTACAGATAAAAAAGTAGTGTCTATATGGGATTAGTGCACGGCGTAAATAAAGCACTTTGGATTGAGTTGTATTGGTGTGTATCTCAGGGCTTGGTTATTTCTGGAATGTGTTTGCATTCTCATGCATGTCTGGTGTATGTATATATATATATATATATATATATTCTTATTTAAGGTACAATGTTTGGCATATTCACTACCAGCTTAAA